>JAWQFJ010015955.1:0-64220 GCA_034096865.1 Theodoxus fluviatilis
AATTATTTACATCACATTCCACACTGCTATCATCCAGGATGTCACTGTAATCATTTGATTCATTCTACAGATAGCACCCTTGCAATAAAAATGACAAGGAAAACAAAACAACACATTCTCCCCAGCAATACAAACTTTCATCAACTGTCATTCCATTTTGTGGCTACTTTGGTTTGATCTACGACCCATCAACTAGTCACCGTACAAAAGACCACACATTAAACCCCCGATGGGGACCAGCACCCACCAGTCCAAAGCACATAGAGGAGCCCATTATGAATACAATATCCTTGATCAGCTCCGACACGCGCAGGCGGAACTCCCCAAAGTCACCAGTATCATCCGGAATTCCTTCCTGTTAGAGAAAAAACAAACCACATGTGCAAATTAATAAAAATAATTATGAAAGCTACAATGAATTAATGAGAGGGAAGGAATCCTGTATTCAATGATGAGTTTTGGATGTAGTCTCTAAGGCTGATGTATGACTACATATGAAGATGTCATCAAATTATCAAACACTGCATTCTCTTATTCGGTGATACTTCATTGTCTGTTAAAATCTTTGAGAACTTGGCAGCATGTTTCAATGCCACATAAAGAATCAGTATGAACACAAAGAATGCATGTGTGTATATGCTTCACATAAACAGTTGCTGTCAACATTGGAAGTACAACCATAATTCCCTTGATGCTGCAAGATACTGGCATACCTCTACTACTACCATTAAAACCAATACTAGACTACTACTACTACTACTACTACTACACTGCACACAACCACTCCTACACTGCTCATACTACTACTGCTACTATTTCTATACTACCACAACCATCATCACCACCCTACCCCCATTACTACTGTGGTCCTGCTACCACCACTACAACCATTAACTCAACTACTACTGTAAACATAACTATTGTTGCAACTTCTGCAACCACCACCAGCATTTTTCCCCATGACCACTAGCAATCCCATTACTACTGTTATCGTTAGGACTACTGCTGCAGCTACTATGAAGTCCACTACCAATGTGCTCATCACAATAACTTTAATTAAAGGAGACAACTGATACATTACCAGTACGTAATACAGAGCCAATATCTTACTATTACTACTACTACCTCCTTCAACTACTGTGATGACTGCTACATTTCACTACTCCATCACATACTACTACTATGACTACCAGTTATTTTGAAATGCCACTACTAGAACTCACTACAATCTATTACATCAACTTCTTACAAAATCTTTACTACCATAATTTTAAGAAATTTAAACTAATTTCTATTTTTTCTTGACATACTTACCAGTAGACAACATTATTTTTCCCACCCTCCTCCCCATTTTTTGTGCATCTTCACCAGTCTCGGTGTGTTGTCGAAAGTGAGGCCACGTGGCCAGATCCCTGGTATCTGAGCGCATGCGCGGGAAATGGTGAGAGTTGCCTCCCTTTCACTGGCTATGACGCTATGGATGAAGCCACTTCATTGGCTTATGGGGTGGCCACGTGGGTGGGGAAGATTTATGCAAATCTTTTTTCGAGGTGAAAGGTCATATACCTATGAGTTGTCTACTGGTAAGTATGTCAAGAAAACATAGAAATTAGTTTAAATTTCTTAAAATTGCGGCCAGCGACCCATCATGGTAGTAAAGATTTTGTAAGAAGTTGATGTAATAGATTGTAGTGAGTTCTAGTAGTGGCATTTCAAAATAACTGGTAGTCATAGTAGTAGTATGTGATGGAGTAGTGAAATGTAGCAGTCATCACAGTAGTTGAAGGAGGTAGTAGTAGTAATAGTAAGATATTGGCTCTGTATTACGTACTGGTAATTGTATCAGTTGTCTCCTTTAATTAAAGTTATTGTGATGAGCACATTGGTAGTGGACTTCATAGTAGCTGCAGCAGTAGTCCTAACGATAACAGTAGTAATGGGATTGCTAGTGGTCATGGGGAAAGATGCTGGTGGTGGTTGCAGAAGTTGCAACAATAGTTATGTTTACAGTAGTAGTTGAGTTAATGGTTGTAGTGGTGGTAGCAGGACCACAGTAGTAATGGGGGTAGGGTGGTGATGATGGTTGTGGTAGTATAGAAATAGTAGCAGTAGTAGTATGAGCAGTGTAGGAGTGGTTTGTGCAGTGTAGTAGTAGTAGTAGTAGTAGTAGTCTAGTATTGGTTTTAATGGTAGTAGTAGAGGTATGCCAGTATCTTGCAGCATCAAGGGAATTATGGTTGTACTTCCAATGTTGACAGCAACTGTTTATGTGAAGCATATACACACATGCATTCTTTGTGTTCATACTGATTCTTTATGTGGCATTGAAACATGCTGCCAAGTTCTCAAAGATTTTAACAGACAATGAAGTATCACCGAATAAGAGAATGCAGTGTTTGATAATTTGATGACATCTTTCATATGTAGTCATACATCAGCCTTAGAGACTACATCCAAAACTCATCATTGAATACAGGATTCCTTTCCCTCTCATTAATTCATTGTAGCTTTCATAATTATTTTTATTAATTTGCACATGTGGTTTGTTTTTTCTCTAACAGGAAGGAATTCCGGATGATACTGGTGACTTTGGGGAGTTCCGCCTGCGCGTGTCGGAGCTGATCAAGGATATTGTATTCATAATGGGCTCGTCTATGTGCTTTGGACTGGTGGGTGCTGGTCCCCATCGGGGGTTTAATGTGTGGTCTTTTGTACGGTGACTAGTTGATGGGTCGTAGATCAAACCAAAGTAGCCACAAAATGGAATGACAGTTGATGAAAGTTTGTATTGCTGGGGAGAATGTGTTGTTTTGTTTTCCTTGTCATTTTTATTGCAAGGGTGCTATCTGTAGAATGAATCAAATGATTACAGTGACATCCTGGATGATAGCAGTGTGGAATGTGATGTAAATAATTCATGCATGAGGTGTTGCAGTATAGGAACAAACACGGATGAATTGAAGGTTGTACACACAAGTGCTGAAGCAGACATGAATGAACAAGCAAATGGATTTATCACTCAGCATTGTTGCTGTCATGTTTATCAATATTTAGGTTACATATAGCTACTTATCAGTTACCATTTGTTGTTTGTTTTAGTGTGTCTTGTTGCTGATTATCATGAATTTTGAATGGAGCCATCCTTCTCTGACAGACCTCGACTTACTGACGTAGTGTTCTGTGACACTGTGTTTGAATGGAGCCATCCCTCTCTGACAGACCTCGACTTACAGACATAGTATTCTGTGACACTGTGTTTGAATGCAGCCACACATATCAGTCATCAATTACTGTTCTTTGCCTTGATGCTGAATTGAATCAAGCAGTACCAGTCTGCTATTGACTGTTTTCCAACTTGACACTGTATTGAACCAGGGTTTGCACATCTCACCAGCTGTTTTCCCTGCCTAGATGTTTGAGAACTTGAAGAGCTCCAACCTGTGGGAGGTTTCTGAGGCTTCCCTCTTCGTGATGACTGCAGTGGCCAAAAACATCCTGCCGTGAGTAGCTTCTGATGTTCTGGTGCCTCTCTTGTGCTGGTGCTGTATCTTGTTGTGCTGGTGCTGTATCTTGTTGTGCTGGTGCTGTATCTTGTTGTGCTGGTGCTGTATCTTGTTGTGCTGGTGCTGTATCTTGTTGTGCTGGTGCTGTATCTTGTTGTGCTGGTGCTGTATCTTGTTGTGCTGGTGCTGTATCTTGTTGTGCTGGTGCTGTATCTTGTTGTGCTGGTGCTGTATCTTGTTGTGCTGGTGCTGTATCTTGTTGTGCTGGTGCTGTATCTTGTTGTGCTGGTGCTGTATCTTGGTGTGCTGGTGCTGTATCTTGTTGTGCTGGTGCTGTATCATGTTGTGCTGTATCTTGTTGTGCTGGTGCTGTATCTTGTTGTGCTGGTGCTGTATCTTGTTGTGCTGGTGCTGTATCTTGTTGTGCTGTATCTTGCTGTGCTGGTGCTGTATCTTGTTGTGCTGGTGCTGTATCTTGTTGTGCTGGTGCTGTATCTTGCTGTGCTGTATCTTGTTGTGCTGGTGCTGTATCTTGTTGTGCTGTATCTTGTTGTGCTGGTGCTGTATCTTGTTGTGCTGTATCTTGTTGTGCTGTATCTTGTTGTGCTGTATCTTGTTGTGCTGGTGCTGTATCTTGTTGTGCTGGTGCTGTATCTTGTTGTGCTGTATCTTGTTGTGCTGGTGCTGTATCTTGTTGTGCTGGTGCTGTATCTTGTTGTGCTGGTGCTGTATCTTGTTGTGCTGTATCTTGTTGTGCTGGTGCTGTATCTTGTTGTGCTGTATCTTGTTGTGCTGTATCTTGTTGTGCTGGTGCTGTATCTTGTTGTGCTGGTGCTGTATCTTGTTGTGCTGGTGCTGTATCTTGTTGTGATGGTGCTGTATCTTGTTGTGCTGGTGCTGTATCTTGTTGTGATGGTGCTGTATCTTGCTGTGCTGGTGCTGTATCTTGTTGTGCTGTATCTTGTTGTGCTGTATCTTGTTGTGCTGTATCTTGTTGTGCTGGTGCTGTATCTTGTTGTGATGGTGCTGTATCTTGTTGTGCTGGTGCTGTATCTTGTTGTGCTGGTGCTGTATCTTGCTGTGCTGGTGCTGTATCTTGCTGTGCTGGTGCTGTATCTTGTTGTGCTGGTGCTGTATCTTGCTGTGCTGGTGCTGTATCTTGTTGTGCTGGTGCTGTATCTTGTTGTGCTGGTGCTGTATCTTGTTGTGCTGGTGCTGTATCTTTATGTGCTGGTGCTGTATCTTGTTGTGCTGGTGCTGTATCTTGTTGTGCTGGTGCTGTATCTTGTTGTGCTGGTGCTGTATCTTGTTGTGCTGGTGCTGTATCTTGTTGTGCTGGTGCTGTATCTTGTTGTGCTGGTGCTGTATCTTGTTGTGCTGGTGCTGTATCTTGTTGTGCTGGTGCTGTATCTTGTTGTGCTGGTGCTGTATCTTGTTGTGCTGGTGCTGTATCTTGTTGTGCTGGTGCTGTATCTTGTTGTGCTGGTGCTGTATCTTGTTGTGCTGGTGCTGTATCTTGTTGTGCTGGTGCTGTATCTTGTTGTGCTGGTGCTGTATCTTGTTGTGCTGGTGCTGTATCTTGTTGTGCTGGTGCTGTATCTTGTTGTGCTGGTGCTGTATCTTGTTGTGCTGGTGCTGTATCTTGTTGTGCTGGTGCTGTATCTTGTTGTGCTGGTGCTGTATCTTGTTGTGCTGGTGCTGTATCTTGTTGTGCTGGTGCTGTATCTTGTTGTGCTGGTGCTGTATCTTGTTGTGCTGGTGCTGTATCTTGTTGTGCTGGTGCTGTATCTTGTTGTGCTGGTGCTGTATCTTGTGCTGGTGCTGTATCTTGTTGTGCTGGTGCTGTATCTTGTTGTGCTGGTGCTGTATCTTGTGTGATTTTTGCTGGTGCTGTATCTTGTTGTTCTGGTGGTGTATCTTGTTGTGCTGGTGCTGTATCTTGCTGTGCTGGTGCTGTATCTTGTTGTGCTGGTGCTGTATCTTGTTGTGATGGTGCTGTATCTTGTTGTGCTGGTGCTGTATCTTGTTGTGCTGGTGCTGTATCTTGTTGTGCTGGTGCTGTATCTTGTTGTGCTGGTGCTGTATCTTGTTGTGCTGGTGCTGTATCTTGGTGTGCTGGTTCTGTATCTTGTTGTGCTGGTGCTGTATCTTGTTGTGCTGGTGCTGTATCTTGTTGTGCTGGTGCTGTATCTTGTTGTGCTGGTGCTGTATCTTGTTGTGCTGGTGCTGTATCTTGCTGTGCTGGTGCTGTATCTTGTTGTGCTGGTGCTGTTTCTTGTTGTGCTGGTGCTGTTTCTTGTTGTGCTGGTGCTGTATCTTGTTGTGCTGGTGCTGTATCTTGCTGTGCTGTATCTTGTTGTGCTGGTGCTGTATCTTGTTGTGCTGGTGCTGTATCTTGTTGTGCTGGTGCTGTATCTTGTTGTGCTGGTGCTGTATCTTGTTGTGCTGGTGCTGTATCTTGTTGTGCTGGTGCCTCTCTTGTGCTGGTGCTGTATCTTGTTGTGCTGGTGCTGTATCTTGTTGTGCTGGTGCTGTATCTTGGTGTGCTGGTGCTGTATCTTGTTGTGCTGGTGCTGTATCTTGTTGTGCTGTGCTGTATCTTGTTGTGCTGGTGCTGTATCTTGTTGTGCTGGTGCTGTATCTTGCTGTGCTGGTGCTGTATCTTGCTGTGCTGGTGCTGTATCTTGTTGTGCTGGTGCTGTATCTTGTTGTGCTGGTGCTGTATCTTGTTGTGCTGGTGCTGTATCTTGCTGTGCTGGTGCTGTATCTTGTTGTGCTGTATCTTGCTGTGCTGGTGCTGTATCTTGTTGTGCTGGTGCTGTATCTTGTTGTGCTGGTGCTGTATCTTGTTGTGCTGTATCTTGCTGTGCTGGTGCTGTATCTTGCTGTGCTGGTGCTGTATCTTGTTGTGCTGGTGCTGTATCTTGTTGTGCTGGTGCTGTATCTTGTTGTGCTGGTGCTGTATCTTGCTGTGCTGTCTGTTGTGCTGTATCTTGTTGTGCTGTATCTTGTTGTGCTGGTGCTGTATCTTGCTGTGCTGGTGCTGTATCTTGCTGTGCTGGTGCTGTATCTTGTTGTGCTGGTGCTGTATCTTGTTGTGCTGGTGCTGTATCTTGTTGTGCTGGTGCTGTATCTTGTTGTGCTGGTGCTGTATCTTGTTGTGCTGGTGCTGTATCTTGTTGTGCTGGTGCTGTATCTTGTTGTGCTGGTGCTGTATCTTGTTGTGCTAGTGCTGTATCTTGCTGTGCTGGTGCTGTATCTTGCTGTGCTGGTGCTGTCTCTTGGTGTGCTGGTGCTGTATCTTGGTGTGCTGGTGCTGTATCTTGTTGTGCTGGTGCTGTATCTTGTTGTGCTGGTGCTGTATCTTGTTGTGCTGTATCTTGTTGTGCTGGTGCTGTATCTTGTTGTGCTGGTGCTGTATCTTGTTGTGCTGGTGCTGTATCTTGTTGTGCTGGTGCTGTATCTTGTTGTGCTGGTGCTGTATCTTGCTGTGCTGGTGCTGTATCTTGTTGTGCTGGTGCTGTATCTTGGTGTGCTGGTGCTGTATCTTGTTGTGCTGTATCTTGCTGTGCTGGTGCTGTATCTTGTTGTGCTGGTGCTGTATCTTGTTGTGCTGGTGCTGTATCTTGTTGTGCTGGTGCTGTATCTTGTTGTGCTGGTGCTGTATCTTGTTGTGCTGGTGCTGTATCTTGCTGTGCTGTATCTTGTTGTGCTGGTGCTGTATCTTGTTGTGCTGTATCTTGTTGTGCTGGTGCTGTATCTTGTTGTGCTGGTGCTGTATCTTGTTGTGCTGGTGCTGTATCTTGTTGTGCTGGTGCTGTATCTTGTTGTGCTGGTGCTGTATCTTGTTGTGCTGGTGCTGTATCTTGTTGTGCTGGTGCTGTATCTTGTTGTGCTGGTGCTGTATCTTGTTGTGCTGGTGCTGTATCTTGTTGTGCTGGTGCTGTATCTTGTTGTGCTGGTGCTGTATCTTGTTGTGCTGGTGCTGTATCTTGTTGTGCTGGTGCTGTATCTTGTTGTGCTGGTGCTGTATCTTGTTGTGCTGGTGCTGTATCTTGTTGTGCTGGTGCTGTATCTTGTTGTGCTGGTGCTGTATCTTGTTGTGCTGGTGCTGTATCTTGTTGTGCTGGTGCTGTATCTTGTTGTGCTGGTGCTGTATCTTGTTGTGCTGGTGCTGTATCTTGTTGTGCTGGTGCTGTATCTTGTTGTGCTGGTGCTGTATCTTGTTGTGCTGGTGCTGTATCTTGTTGTGCTGGTGCTGTATCTTGTTGTGCTGGTGCTGTATCTTGTTGTGCTGGTGCTGTATCTTGTTGTGCTGGTGCTGTATCTTGTTGTGCTGGTGCTGTATCTTGGTGTGCTGGTGCTGTATCTTGTTGTGCTGGTGCTGTATCTTGTTGTGCTGGTGCTGTATCTTGTTGTGCTGGTGCTGTATCTTGTTGTGCTGGTGCTGTATCTTGTTGTGCTGGTGCTGTATCTTGTTGTGCTGGTGCTGTATCTTGTTGTGCTGGTGCTGTATCTTGTTGTGCTGGTGCTGTATCTTGTTGTGCTGGTGCTGTATCTTGTTGTGCTGGTGCTGTATCTTGTTGTGCTGGTGCTGTATCTTGTTGTGCTGGTGCTGTATCTTGTTGTGCTGTATCTTGTTGTGCTGGTGCTGTATCTTGTTGTGCTGGTGCTGTATCTTGTTGTGCTGGTGCTGTATCTTGTTGTGCTGGTGCGATATCTTGCTGTGCTGGTGCTGTATCTTGTTGTGCTGGTGCTGTATCTTGTTGTGCTGTATCTTGTTGTGCTGGTGCTGTATCTTGCTGTGCTGGTGCTGTATCTTGTTGTGCTGGTGCTGTATCTTGTTGTGCTGGTGCTGTATCTTGTTGTGCTGTGCTGTATCTTGTTGTGCTGGTGCTGGATCTGGTTGTGCTGTATCGTGTTGTGCTGGTGCTGGATCTTGTTGTGCTGGTGCTGTATCTTGGTGTGCTGGTGCTGTATCTTGTTGTGCTGGTGCTGTATCTTGTTGTGCTGGTGCTGTATCTTGTTGTGCTGGTGCTGTATCTTGTTGTGCTGGTGCTGTATCTTGTTGTGCTGGTGCTGTATCTTGTTGTGCTGGTGCTGTATCTTGTTGTGCTGGTGCTGTATCTTGTTGTGCTGGTGCTGTATCTTGGTGTGCTGGTGCTGTATCTTGTTGTGATGTATCTTGTTGTGCTGGTGCTGTATCTTGTGCTGGTGCTGTATCTTGTTGTGCTGGTGCTGTATCTTGTTGTGCTGGTGCTGTATCTTGTTGTGCTGGTGCTGTATCTTGTTGTGCTGGTGCTGTATCTTGTTGTGCTGTATCTTGTTGTGCTGTATCTTGTTGTGCTGTATCTTGTTGTGCTGTATCTTGTTGTGCTGGTGCTGTATCTTGTTGTGCTGGTGCTGTATCTTGTTGTGCTGGTGCTGTATCTTGTTGTGCTGGTGCTGTATCTTGTTGTGCTGGTGCTGTATCTTGTTGTGCTGGTGCTGTATCTTGTTGTGCTGGTGCTGTATCTTGCTGTGCTGGTGCTGTATCTTGTTGTGCTGGTGCTGTATCTTGTTGTGCTGGTGCTGTATCTTGTTGTGCTGTATCTTGTTGTGCTGTATCTTGTTGTGCTGTATCTTGTTGTGCTGGTGCTGTATCTTGCTGTGCTGGTGCTGTATCTTGTTGTGCTGTATCTTGTTGTGCTGGTGCTGTATCTTGTTGTGCTGTGCTGTATCTTGTTGTGCTGGTGCTGTATCTTGTTGTGCTGTATCTTGTCTGTGCTGTATCTTGTTGTGCTGGTGCTGTATCTTGTTGTGCTGGTGCTGTATCTTGTTGTGCTGGTGCTGTATCTTGTTGTGCTGGTGCTGTATCTTGTTGTGCTGGTGCTGTATCTTGTTGTGCTGGTGCTGTATCTTGTTGTGCTGGTGCTGTATCTTGTTGTGCTGGTGCTGTATCTTGTTGTGCTGGTGCTGTATCTTGTTGTGCTGGTGCTGTATCTTGTTGTGCTGGTGCTGTATCTTGTTGTGCTGGTGCTGTATCTTTATGTGCTGGTGCTGTATCTTGTTGTGCTGGTGCTGTATCTTGCTGTGCTGGTGCTGTATCTTGTTGTGCTGGTGCTGTATCTTGTTGTGCTGGTGCTGTATCTTGTTGTGCTGGTGCTGTATCTTGTTGTGCTGGTGCTGTATCTTGTTGTGCTGGTGCGGTTTCTTGCTGTGCTGTATCTTGTTGTGCTGTATCTTGTTGTGCTGTATCTTGTTGTGCTGGTGCTGTATCTTGCTGTGCTGTATCTTGTTGTGCTGTATCTTGTTGTGCTGGTGCTGTATCTTGCTGTGCTGGTGCTGTATCTTGTTGTGCTGGTGCTGTATCTTGCTGTGCTGGTGCTGTATCTTGTTGTGCTGGTGCTGTATCTTGTTGTGCTGGTGCTGTATCTTGTTGTGCTGGTGCTGTATCTTGTTGTGCTGGTGCTGTATCTTGCTGTGCTGGTGCTGTATCTTGTTGTGCTGTATCTTGTTGTGCTGGTGCTGTATCTTGTCTGTGCTGTATCTTGTTGTGCTGGTGCTGTATCTTGCTGTGCTGGTGCTGTATCTTGTTGTGCTGGTGCTGTATCTTGCTGTGCTGGTGCTGTATCTTGTTGTGCTGGTGCTGTATCTTGTTGTGCTGGTGCTGTATCTTGTTGTGCTGTATCTTGTTGTGCTGTATCTTGTTGTGCTGGTGCTGTATCTTGTTGTGCTGGTGCTGTATCTTGCTGTGCTGTATCTTGTTGTGCTGTATCTTGTTGTGCTGTATCTTGTTGTGCTGGTGCTGTATCTTGCTGTGCTGTATCTTGTTGTGCTGTATCTTGTTGTGCTGGTGCTGTATCTTGCTGTGCTGGTGCTGTATCTTGTTGTGCTGGTGCTGTATCTTGTTGTGCTGGTGCTGTATCTTGTTGTGCTGTATCTTGTTGTGCTGTATCTTGTTGTGCTGTATCTTGTTGTGCTGGTGCTGTATCTTGCTGTGCTGGTGCTGTATCTTGTTGTGCTGTATCTTGTTGTGCTGGTGCTGTATCTTGCTGTGCTGTATCTTGTTGTGCTGGTGCTGTATCTTGTTGTGCTGTATCTTGTTGTGCTGGTGCTGTATCTTGTTGTGCTGTATCTTGTTGTGCTGGTGCTGTATCTTGTTGTGCTGTATCTTGTTGTGCTGGTGCTGTATCTTGTTGTGCTGTATCTTGTTGTGCTGGTGCTGTATCTTGTTGTGCTGGTGCTGTATCTTGTTGTGCTGTATCTTGTTGTGCTGTATCTTGCTGTGCTGTATCTTGCTGTGCTGTATCTTGTTGTGCTGGTGCTGTATCTTGTTGTGCTGGTGCTGTATCTTGCTGTGCTGGTGCTGTATCTTGTTGTGCTGGTGCTGTATCTTGTTGTGCTGGTGCCTCTGTTGTGCTGGTGCTGTATCTTGTTGTGCTGGTGCTGTATCTTGTTGTGCTGGTGCTGTATCTTGTTGTGCTGGTGCTGTATCTTGTTGTGCTGGTGCTGTATCTTGTTGTGCTGGTGCTGTATCTTGTTGTGCTGGTGCTGTATCTTGTTGTGCTGGTGCTGTATCTTGTTGTGCTGGTGCTGTATCTTGTTGTGCTGGTGCTGTATCTTGTTGTGCTGGTGCTGTATCTTGTTGTGCTGGTGCTGTATCTTGTTGTGCTGGTGCTGTATCTTGTTGTGCTGTATCTTGTTGTGCTGTATCTTGTTGTGCTGGTGCTGTATCTTGTTGTGCTGGTGCTGTATCTTGTTGTGCTGGTGCTGTATCTTGTTGTGCTGGTGCTGTATCTTGTTGTGCTGGTGCTGTATCTTGTTGTGCTGGTGCTGTATCTTGTTGTGCTGGTGCTGTATCTTGCTGTGCTGGTGCTGTATCTTGTTGTGCTGGTGCTGTATCTTGTTGTGCTGGTGCTGTATCTTGTTGTGCTGGTGCTGTATCTTGTGCTGGTGCTGTATCTTGTTGTGCTGGTGCTGTATCTTGTTGTGCTGGTGCTGTATCTTGTTGTGCTGGTGCTGTATCTTGTTGTGCTGTAGCTTGTGTCTGGTGCTGTATCTTGTTGTGCTGTATCTTGTTGTGCTGGTGCTGTATCTTGGTGTGCTGGTGCTGTATCTTGTTGTGCTGTATCTTGCTGTGCTGGTGCTGTATCTTGCTGTGCTGGTGCTGTATCTTGTTGTGCTGGTGCTGTATCTTGTTGTGCTGGTGCTGTATCTTGCTGTGCTGGTGCTGTATCTTGGTGTGCTGGTGCTGTATCTTGTTGTGCTGGTGCTGTATCTTGTTGTGCTGGTGCTGTATCTTGTTGTGCTGGTGCTGTATCTTGTTGTGCTGTATCTTGTTGTGCTGGTGCTGTATCTTGTTGTGCTGGTGCTGTATCTTGTTGTGCTGGTGCTGTATCTTGTTGTGCTGGTGCTGTATCTTGTTGTGCTGGTGCTGTATCTTGCTGTGCTGGTGCTGTATCTTGTTGTGCTGGTGCTGTATCTTGTTGTGCTGGTGCTGTATCTTGTTGAGCTGTATCTTGTTGTGCAGGTGCTGTATCTTGTTGTGTGCTGTATCTTGTTGTGCTGGTGCTGTATCTTGTTGTGCTGGTGCTGTATCTTGTTGTGCTGGTGCTGTATCTTGTTGTGCTGGTGCTGTATCTTGCTGTGCTGGTGCTGTATCTTGTTGTGCTGGTGCTGTATCTTGTGTGCTGGTGCTGTATCTTGCTGTGCTGGTGCTGTATCTTGTTGTGTGCTGTATCTTGTTGTGCTGGTGCTGTATCTTGTTGTGCTGGTGCTGTATCTTGTTGTGCTGGTGCTGTATCTTGTTGTGCTGGTGCTGTATCTTGTTGTGCTGGTGCTGTATCTTGTTGTGCTGGTGCTGTATCTTGTTGTGCTGGTGCTGTATCTTGTTGTGCTGGTGCTGTATCTTGTTGTGCTGGTGCTGTATCTTGTTGTGCTGGTGCTGTATCTTGTTGTGCTGGTGCTGTATCTTGTTGTGCTGGTGCTGTATCTTGTTGTGCTGTATCTGTTTCTTGTGGTGCTGTATCTTGTTGTGCTGGTGCTGTATCTTGTTGTGCTGGTGCTGTATCTTGTTGTGCTGGTGCTGTATCTTGTTGTGCTGGTGCTGTATCTTGTTGTGCTGGTGCTGTATCTTGTTGTGCTGGTGCTGTATCTTGTTGTGCTGGTGCTGTATCTTGTTGTGCTGGTGCTGTATCTTGTTGTGCTGGTGCTGTATCTTGTTGTGCTGGTGCTGTATCTTGTTGTGCTGGTGCTGTATCTTGTTGTGCTGGTGCTGTATCTTGTTGTGCTGGTGCTGTATCTTGTTGTGCTGGTGCTGTATCTTGTTGTGCTGGTGCTGTATCTTGTTGTGCTGGTGCTGTATCTTGTTGTGCTGGTGCTGTATCTTGTTGTGCTGGTGCTGTATCTTGTTGTGCTGGTGCTGTATCTTGTTGTGCTGGTGCTGTATCTTGTTGTGCTGGTGCTGTATCTTGTTGTGCTGGTGCTGTATCTTGTTGTGCTGGTGCTGTATCTTGTTGTGCTGGTGCTGTATCTTGTTGTGCTGGTGCTGTATCTTGTTGTGCTGGTGCTGTATCTTGTTGTGCTGGTGCTGTATCTTGTTGTGCTGGTGCTGTATCTTGTTGTGCTGGTGCTGTATCTTGTTGTGCTGGTGCTGTATCTTGTTGTGCTGGTGCTGTATCTTGTTGTGCTGGTGCTGTAGGCTCATCCAATCTCTGCTACGCTGTAGCAGGGTCAGGAGTTTCGATTGGTCGGTTTCTTTAATTATTTTTAAAGCACGTTACCATTAAAAGTAGAGGGTTTTGGAGGCCCCCTTTGAATACACGAATCTCGAATATTATTTGACACTCAAATTTATCACTATTGATCGAAGAAACGACATAATAAAAGTATTAGGGTGGAAAATCATTCATACACAATCTTTGGTGACGTTTCACCCAGTGGCAGAGGTCAACTTCCTGTCAAAGGTCGCGCAGCAGCTAGAGCGTTTGCTGTGCCTAGCAACGATGAAACTACAGAACTCGTAGCCGCATTTGATTGGCTCATACTAAACACAACTAATTGGAAGTCACTCCACGGTAAACATGCTTCGAACCATGGAGTTTACATAACATGGAAGTGGAATACGTGCCGATTGCTGTCAAATTTCGAAGAAATAAATGTTTTCGTGCTCTCATCACCGTGGCAGAGTGGATTGTATGTCTTGGTTTGATATTTGTAGTAAACGTCGGCATTTATACCCATGAGAGTAACAATTTAGCAGACGACACACATGTTTGGATTTCCTTGACCTTCCTCTATGACTGGTGATGGTTACCTCCCTTTTGTTATTAATGGATTTTCGACCCTAATGCTTTTATTAAGTCGTTTCTTCGTTCAAGAGTGATAAATTTGAGTGTGAAATAATATTCGAGATTCGTGTATTCAAAGGGGGCCTCCAAAACCCTCTACTTTTAATGGTAACGTGCTTTTAAAATAATTAAAGAAACCGACCAATCGAAACTCCTGACCCTGCTACAGCGTAGCAGAGATGAAGCAGAGTCAACGGAACGCAGGGATGATGAGATGCGTCGTCAACCGCTGCTCACCTCACCGCATCATATGATGAGATGCGTCGACATTGAGTTAATGAAAGGTAATTTTCCCATGAGTTTCTTCCATACAGATAAGAAAAAGATTGAAGATTTAGCTTTCAACAGAGAACATAATATTATGGGGTAACAGACTGTGGCTTCACTGGGTGGTAATCCCTTACCTTTACATGAATGAGGCTTAAAGGAGACGGATCCCCCCCCCCTCTCCAATGCCTGCAGTGAATAGCAGAGCATGATCAACCCAGGAGACTTGCTTGGCAGATATACTTCAAGGTTAAGGTCGCAGGGGCCATAAATGTTGTCTAAAAAACAGCAATTTTTCACATTTTCCCAATTTTCTCTGAAGTTTTTTAGATTGGATACCTGACCTATATATGGTATATAGGGGAAAGTAATCTCTATCTTTTGATACCAGTTTGATTGACCTTGCTTCACGGTCAAGGTCACAGGAAGTCTTTAAAGTTGGATTGTATACATATTTTGAAGTGACCTTGACCCTGAACTATGGAAGATACCTCTTCCAAACTTCATAACATTGTAGTACACATGATATACTTTCATACTAGGTCACCAATGTTGGCCGTCTGGGTGTCCCAGCGGCCGTCCGGGCGGCCGTCCGGGTGGCCGGGCGGTCGGGTGTCCTGTCGTCCGTAAAAAACTTTAATGTTGATTTTTCTCGGAGACTATTAAGTCTATCAACACCCAATTTGGCGTGATGGTTTAGGATGACAAGGCGTACAAAAAAATTTATAGTCACTTGACCTTGCTTCAAGGTCAAGGTCACAGGAGCTCTTTAAAGTTGGATTGTATACATATTTTGAAGTGACCTTGACCCCGAACTATGGAAGATAACTCTTCCAAACGTCATAGCATTGTAGCACACATGTTATAATTTCATACTAGGTCACCTGTGTTGTCCGTCTGGGAGTCTTGGCGTCTGGGCGTCCGGTCATCCGGGCGTCCTGCCGTCCGTAAAAAACTTTAACGTTGGATTTTTCTTGGAGACTATTAAGTCTATCAACACCGAATTTGGCATGATGGTGTAGGATGACAAGGCTTCAAAAAACATGCACAGTGACTTGACCTTGCTTCCAGGTCAAGGTCCCAGGGGCCATAACTGTTACAAATCAGCCATTTTTCACATTTTCTCAATTTTCTTTCATGTTTTTTAGATTGGATATCTGACCTATATATGGTATCTAGGACAAAGTAATCCCTATCTTTTGATACCAGTTTGATTGACCTTGCTTCAATGTCAGGGTCACAAGAGCTCTTTAAAGTTGGATTGTATACATATTTTGAAGTGACCTTGACCCTCAACTATGGAAGATAACTGTTTGAAACTTAATAATTATGTGGGGAACATGTTATCGTTTATCATGAGACACATTTGGTTGCATATCATCAAGGTCAAGGTCACTTTGACCCTTATGAAATGTGACAAAAATGGGGTAGTGAACCACTAAAAGTGACCATATCTCATGGTAGAAAGTGCCAATAAGCACCATTGTGCTTCCTATGTCTTGAATGAACAGCTTTGTGTTGCATGACCTTGGATGACCTTGACCTTGGGTCAAGGTCACATGTATTTTGGTAGGAAAAATGTGTAAAGCAGTTCTTAGTGTATGATGTCATTGCTAGTTTTAGTTGGTTGATCTTGAAGGTCACCTGAAGGTTAATGTCATGTAAAGGTCAAGGTCAAGCATGTGGGTTGTATGGGCTTTGCCCTTCTTGTTCATTGTATTTCTCAATCAATTCAGGCAATACATCAAGATATTTATGTGTGTTGTTTGCTGTAAAGTATTTCCACATTTGTGTTTTTAATGTACGGTTAAATCTCTCCACAATAACTGCTTTACTCACATTGTATGTGTGGTAAATTTCAATCCGGGTTTCTTTGGGAAAGGTTTGGAATGTTCTGTTTAAAAATTCACTCCCTTGATCAACCCAGAAGAAGCCAGGCTTTTTCCCCCTATCAAAATGGTTTTAAAAGCTTGAACTATTTCAGTCTCTGTCTTATGCTTGATTGCTACACTCCATGCAAATTTGCTTAATATGTCAATGACCTTTAAGAGATATTTGTATCCATTGTTTTGTTTGCTGAAGGCTTGCATGTCAACAAGGTCTGCACTCCAAATATTGTCAATACTGCTTGAAATAATTCGGCGTTGAGGAAACTTTCTTCTGATTTGTCTATGCAGTTCCTCTGCTAATTCATCCTCAACGCCTTTTTCGGTTTCCCAGCCCAATCTTATGTTTCAAACTAATCAGTGGTCTGACTACTAATGCCATGGCAGCTTTTTTGCCCGAAGTCTTACCAGTGTGTTTTGATAACTGCTTCAGCATTATTGCATCAGCATATTTCTTGTCTTTATAAGTGTATGAAAAGTCACCCCCTTTAACATAAATACCAAAAACGTTTGCCCCTCCCCCCCCCCCCCTCCCCCGGTGAAGCTACAGTCTGTTACCCCATAATATTATGTTCTCTGTTGAAAGTTAAATCCTGGGTCAAATCTTCAATGTTCTCTTATCTTTAAGGGGGTGTTTTGGTCAATTTGGGGGGGGGGCAAGAGAGAGGAACACTGGTAACACCAACATGTGAGTGTGTGGATGTCTCCCTTCTGCCCCCAATAACCCAAAAACAAAAACTCATAACCAGAATTCAAAACTGGTAACCAGAAATCAAAACTCATAACCCAAAAAGGTAACTCTTAACTGGAAAGCAAAATTTGTAACCCAAAAATGAAAACCGTAACCAAAAAACAAAAACCAGAACCATAAAGCAGAACAGCACCTAAAACCATAGCCAGAAAACGAAAAACTGTTTTGCTGCAAGCTAGTGAGGGCTTTGTAAGGAAGGTGCGGTTAAGTAAATAGCATCAAATTTTGCCTGGGTTTGATTCTTGGATGTGCGGGATTTCATTTTGTTTTGAGAGAGAGTGCATGTAAGGCAGGGTTGCTAGAAACTCCCTATGGAGCGAAGCAGCAGATGGTCTTCAGAGGAAGAGCCCCCGTCGCCGAGTGTTTCGGCCCTACAATCTTCCTTACACTCTTGGGGGGTGGGCCACACCTGGACTGACCTCCATGTGTCCGTTTTTCTGCCACTGTATTTGGCAGGGGCGGGGAGAAGCAATCGGAATTAAGCCTCTTTGCATAAGGATGCAACTCTGGAATCCGAGCCGTTTCGAACCCCGCCCCCTCTGCCTGCAGGTCCAGCGCGCTACTATCCTTGCCACAGAGCTTCGCATAGAACGTGCTCACTTATTGGCAGGTCTTTTCCTTCAGTTCGAGATCACGCCGGGGGGGGGGGGGGGGGGGGGGGGGGGGGGGTGTTGCAGAGGCATGCCACGTGACCTCGACCGCGCGACCGGCAACGGCGGGTTATTGGGTGGAGGAATTTGCCACGGTACTGACAAGTCTCCGTTCGAATTCATTTCACATTAGCGCACACTAGGTGGACCCTAATCTCTGCTGTTTCTGCGCATCCATATCCAGACAGATGCCCTCTCTGCGGCTTCTGCCATGGCTCTTGCTGCCTGTGTGCACTGCCAGCTTGAGAGGCCGAGTTGTCTGCAGGCGCTGTGGACTGTGTGGCCTACGAAACCCCTAGCTCCCACCTCGACCATCAGGATGGTGGTCCAAATGCCCTGGCTTCTCAGCTGGTTGGCAAGGGGTTCGTATTTTGCTTGCTTGACTTGGTGCCACTCTTCCATCTTGTCTTCCATGGGCACTGTCAGTTCTATGAGGACCATTCTCTTGGTCTTTGCAGAGTGGAGCACAATGTCTGGTCGCTGCCCTGTCTCTCTGATCTATGCGGGGTACTGGCTTTTCCCTTTTAGATCAGTTGCATTTTCAAGTCTTGTGCAGCTGTAAGGACGCTGGATGTTGCCGTTTTCCTGTGCACTGCGTTTCCTGAGTCTCCGGCCATCACGAACTTCTTTTGCTGTGGGAGCCCTTTTTTGACTCACATGCGAAGCAAAAGTGAGTCTATGTACTCACCCTTTTTGTCCGTCCGGGTGTCCGGGCGTCTGTAAAAAAATTTAACGTTGGATTTTTCTCGGAGACTATTCACAAGGTCTTGCGAGGTAAAAGCCTGTATCAACATGTGTCAACATTTGAGTGGTTTTACATCTGATTTCGTCTTGTTGTCACGTGTAGACACAGGCCTATTCCTCGCAAGATCTTGCAAGCTTCCTAGCGAAAACAACGCGTCCCAGAACACCCTTATCTTTATTGCACAGACCATTCTGTCAAAACTGACGACAAACTCTTAGGCCCAAAACTATATTGCAAATTAATAACACATTAAAACTGAACAACAGCAACAAATACATTGGCCTAAACGATGCCAGAAATAAATGGATGAATGCATGAATGAATGAATGAATGAATGAATGAATGAATGAATGAGTAAATGAATGAATGAATGAGTAAATGAATGAATGAATGAATGAATGAATGAATGAATGAATGAATGAATGAATGAATGAATGATTGAATGAATGAATGAATGTCCAAATAAATCAAACCAAGCACAAACAGTAATGTTCGATATATTTACTTCATTTATTTGTCGACCCTGTTTCTGGAATCTAGGAATATATAAGCAGATTACCAGTATTTTGTGTAGTGCTTGTGGTGGTTTTTCCTCCTGTTGTTGTTGTTGTTGTTGTTGTTGTTGTTGTTGTTGTTGTTGCTGCTGCTGCTGCTGCTGCTGCATCTGCTGCTGCTGCCGCTGTTATTCACATGTAGTATGTTTTGCTAATAAATTAGGAATTTAATTCTGAATCCGATGAATTTTCATCAGTTTCATCAACAGAAAGACTTTGCTGCTTGACAAAGTCTTAGTTTGATAAATACCTTGTTTATCTTGTGCTGTTGTTGGACTAAACCTGAACTTGCACGGCTTAATGTTTTCAAACTCGGCCACACACACAGAAGACTTCAATCTTGTGTATTATTATTTTTTAATTAATTGATACAGCAAGGTACAGGTGTCAAAGTCTGCAACCCTCTCTCTTCTGCCTTCTGCCCCCCTGCCGTCTGCTTCTTCGTCATTCTAGCACATTGTCTGGGTTCCATATCTCCCATGCAACAGGTTGCCTTCACAGAGGTGCTTCACAACATGATCTCATGTAGCACGAGAAGAGGAGGAAGGAAATGGGGAGTTGTTACAACAGAGGAGGGGGGGGGAGGGGAGGGGGGCGGAGTTGCTATGGATCTCTGCAAACTCAGTCTCCCAACATTAAACGCCTCGGCCCAATTTCTAGCTCCCGGGAACCCGTCTATAGGTCAACACTAACTATCTTTCGTCCCACACAGCCGACCTCTCTCGGCAGAGCAACAGTCCCAGCATCCTCCTCCATTGCTTTTTGTCTGCACTGCACTGCACAGATTCATGGTGCTACGAATGCAACCGACAATCAAGATGGATCTTCTACCCCAACTGGCCGTGGCCATAGAGAGGCAGGCGTACACGCGCACGGTGGTGGCCTACTGCAAGCAACGATACGACGACCCGCACGAAGTGGCCTTCTCGGTCATCCTCGAGTCCAAGGTACAGAAGGAACAGCAGACACTGCAGCGCCTGGGATACGTGGATGGCCCCAGCTTCTCAGAACCTGTGCAGGTAGGGGTGGATTGGAAGTGGGAAAGGGGGTGGGATATGCAGGGGTGGGTGGGGTACGGGGATTAAGAGAAGGAGAGAGAAGAGGGAATGAATGGGACATGACGAAGAAACACGCACGTACACGCACAAGCTTGCATAGAATCACACACGAACACATAGGCACAAAGATATGCAGGCAGACAGGAATGCAGTCAGGCAAGCAGGCAGGCAGATGGACAGACACAGACAGATGCAAGCTGAGAGACACTCAGAGAGTCAGGCGGACGGACGGTCAGACTGAGGCACTGACGGACAACGCAAGAGAGACAAAGCTACAGAGGACAACTGGTGGGCAGGTAATTGGAAAGTGATTTCAGGCAAGTGGGTTTACAAATGCATGCATAGGCCTACATGCGCACACACGAGTGCATTTACCACAAACTGAAGGATGAAATGGTAGAACCCAAGAAACTTGATAACGAACGAAAGAAACTGTTAAACATATATCGTTGTGAAAGCATTCAACCAAGCATACTTCTCTTGGGGTGTTTTCCTTGCAAACGAGCTACGTGGGTCTGTTTTCCATCTCCTAGGTAACGGAGGGTCAAATCCTGGAGATTCGCTGCAAGGGCAACATCAGTGTGACGTCAGGAGACATCCGGCCTCGCTTCGCATTTCACTCCCACATGAACCTCCGTCTCATCTTCCGCGTAGACGAGGCGGATCAGTGGGCACAGAAAGGTTTTGAGAATTACGTGGGGCACATCCAAATTTTCACCAAGGTAAACTTTGAATTTATTCGCCATCCCGCTGTTGACTTTTCCGCGCTTTCCACATTGAGAGAAACCGTTAGGAAAATGTTCTCTTCATTCGACTCACGAATTCAAATTTATTCATCTTATTGACCAGGGTAGTTTCTGCTCACTTCCTGTGGAAACAATAACACTAAAGTGCATTCGACATAAATGAACATTAACATTTTCACTCCCACTCAATATTGCAGAATTATTGGGATGTATAGCGAACATAATTTACTGCGCAATTACTGTGGGCGTCCTCTGTCAGGTATCTATAAACTATAAAGGATTGATTAAGTGGTCAAATTATCACATGGTAAAATGTAAAGCCGTAGGGGACATGACTGTGGGTGGTAAATGACACGACATCTGTTCGGAAAGTATTCAGCCATATGTCATTTTTCTAATGGCTTTTTTAGAACTAAAGCACCTTAGTCCTCGTCAAAGCACACCCTTTGGGAACTCACATACTTTCCCCAGAGTCCCTTCCCTTGTTCAAAACAGTATGTAAAGTCTTCTTTCACGATCTCCATCAGCAGTCTCATTGCGTTCCCCTTAATCTCCTCTACGTTCTGAAATCTCCTCCCTTTCGAACGGCAATGTTAGCCATGGGAAAAGCCAGAAGCCGCAGGGAGCCCAATCTGAGTTGCAAGGGGGTAGAGGTGTGGGGGATGGGTGGGTGGGGGTGTGGGGTTGGCTGAGAGACCTGGGTGATGTGATGTTAAAAGAAAAAACTGCATGAAATGAGGAGAATGGACCGACTCATTGACAGGAAGCTGTCGGTCAGCACTTGCCAACATGTGTGGCCGTTTTCTTCTTACTGGATCCCACAGCCACATGTCTCGTGCTAAGATCCTCATGTCAAAATATTTCAAACGCTAGTCCGTGGAATCACTAGATCTTCTTCTCATTCTCGCACTGTCAGTCGCCGATTTTCGTTTATTGCAGCCCGCATGCGTTCAGCTTTTCGGATGTTCTGCTTGCTGAAGGTCTTCCAGAGCGTGGATAACTTTCAACAGATTCCCGGCCATCTTTTAGTACCAAAATTGTATCTGGGCTTCACTCATTGAATCATCCCTGACAGCCGTCTTAATTAATCAGTGGAATAGTCACTGCAGACGAGGACTCAAGTCGGTAGCAAAACTTGATGCAGATTCGGTAATCTTCTCCTTAGGCCATTGGGAATGCGACGGTCACGTGGGACCCACGCTCACTCAGTGACGTCAGCCGGTCCAGCGAGTTGTCCCAAGGGAATGCGGCCCTAATTGCATGTGCAGTACAGTCTCTCCGAGTGTCTACCAATTTACAATAAAGATGAAAGACAGGTTCTCAACATATTCACAATGCCTGGATACTCTTCGGACAGATCTCGTATATAAAACCACTACTTCGACCTTTACTACAACAATAGTGACACACTAAGATGTCTCAGGTTGATAGTGACTTTGATAACGCCTTGCATATTGACTTCTTTTACATGTATCAGTTAATGCCACATGACATTCAAACGATTAGAGTATGACCTTAATGATTTAGAACTAATTACAATGACAAGCGCATTACAGCATAATTATGTCCATACCCATTCGGGAAATAAAAACTAACCAGCGGCGATGTTCTGTGAAAAACTATGCTGTAAAACAATAACTACTCACGGAACAAAAGATCAAAGCATTCCATATAAAATAGTACTGAATAATGAAACTCTTCATAAAGACTTGTGCAAGTTTTGAAAAAAGGGAGTGTATTATTGGTAAACCAATGAGGACTTACTAATCAAGCTACAAGCAACAGAAAATTACATTGTAAACAAATTTTAGGTCCTTCAGATTAAACTTATGTTTGTCACATCGCAAACATGAGTAGCCTGCAAAAAACATTATCATAACCTTCAGCTATGTAATGAGGAATATAAGTGAAGTTGGAAAACGCTTTAGGATAAATTAAAGTGATACACTAGCAACTGAAAATAAGTAAACTGAACAAACAAAAAGATGATGTGGAGCAATTCACTTTGATGGAAACCAAAACGCATAAAAGAACAATGGCTCAGAGATTAAGTAATTAAGAGTCTTGTGTAATAAACCGACAGAATAGTGTTCTATACAGTCCAATAAATCTGAAGTGAATCGATAAGAATCATGAATGAGCACAAACCAGTGTGAGTTCACAGCATACTGTTAACCACTACGGCATTGGAGCGGTGGCGGTACATCAAAAGCCAACAGTGACACGATAGGGGAGTTCAGGAGGCCGTTTCACGGCTCAAGCGCTGTGCAGCGCTGAGAATCGCTGAGCCTCCTGAACTCCTCTGATATTCTCTCCTTTGTTTCCATGGCAATAGGCTAAACCCGGCATGATTCCACCAATAAAAACAAAGAGCGGGGTTGAAACATGTAGGCGTTTCTGGGTCATTCAGCTTAGGTGCCTGCTGTTGTCTGTTCAACTCAGATGATTTGTTATCATGACAATGGCTGGTGTCAATTTCGAATGTTTACAAGTGTAGTGTACTCACTGTATATACCAGAACAACCTACCCCAGTGAGTCTGGGGTACGAATAGACCCACGGTGTCTTCCTATGTTACTCGTAAAAGCGAATGGAATAACAGGGGATCAATATTTGACTCGATCTCACTCCAATCAGTCCAAGGGATTTTCGTAATCAGTGGCCTTACACAGCCTGCAAAAGCTGGTAGGCCGAAAATTCTCCATTCATCAACATTGTTATCATCATCATCATACTCATACTCATCATCATCATCATCATCATCATCATCATCATCATCATCATCATCATCATCATCATCATCATCATCATCATCATCATCATCATCATCATCATACTCATCGTCAGCATCATCATCATCATCATCATACTCATGATCATCATCATCATCATCATCATCATCATCATCATCATCATCATCATCATCATCATCATCATCATCATCATCATCATCATCATCATCATACTTATCCTCCTCCTCCTCCTCCTCCTCCTCCTCCTCATCATCATCATCATCATCATCATCATCATCATCATCATCATCATCATCATCATCATCATCATCATCATCATCATCATCATCATCATCATCATCATCATCATACTCATCATCATCATCGTCAGCAGCAGCAGCAGCATCATCATCATCATCATCATCATCATCATCATCATCATCATCATCATCATCATCATCATCATCATCATCATCATCATACTCATCATCAGCATCATCATCATCATACTCATCATCATCATCATCATCTTCATCATCATCATAATCATCATCAAACTCATCATCATCATCATCATCAAACTCATCATCATCATCATCATCATCATCATCATCATCACCATCATCATACTCATTGTCAGCATCATCATCATCATCATCATCATCATCATCATCATCATCATCATCATCATCATCATCATCATCATCATCATCATCATCATCATCATCATCATACTCATCATACTCATCATCATCACCATCATCATCATCATCATCATCATCATCATCATCATCATCATCATCATCATCATCATCATCATCATCATCATCATCATCATCATCATCATCATCATCATCATCATCATCATCATCATCATACTCATCATACTCATCATCATCACCATCATCATCATCATCATCATCATCATCATCATCATAATCATACTCATCATCATCATCATCATCATCATCATCATCATCATCATCATCATCATCATCATCATCATCATCATCATCATCATCATTCTCATCATCATCATCATCATCATCATCATCATCATCATCATCATCATCATCATCATCATCATCATCATCATCATCATCATAATACACATCATCATCATCATCATCGTCATCGTCATCATCATCATCATCATCATCATCATCATCATCATCATCATCATCATCATCATCATCATCATCATCATCATCATCATCATCATAATTGGCATCATCATCATCGTCGTCGTCGTCGTCATCGTCCTCATTCCCGTGTTGTACAACCATTAATGAATGAGCTTACTTCCATGAACTTATGATGTTCTTAAGACACCATGAACAGTATCGTTGTTGATTAACCTCAGCGCATTCGATGAATCCTCAGCACTTTTCTAGTCTTAGATTTGCTTGTATGACATATGACGTTATTGTCTTTTTCTAACTGTTTAAAAAGGCGATACCGTTGTGTTCGTGTGTGTGTGTGTGTGTGTGTGTGTGTGTGTGTGTGTGTGTGTGTGTGTATGTGTGTGTGTGTGTGTGTGTGTGTGTGTGTGTGTGTGTGTGCAATTTTAAAAGATTGTTAGAAGTCACTAGGTACTTTAAGGAATACCTCCGAACACTATTATTGACACTCGAAGTATACCTTTTGAGATCTGGTGTATTTCATTTCCACAGTGTTATACATATACTAGCGGAAAAGGGTTAGGGACGGCTCACATACGCAACCACAGCAAAGAAACGAGTGAACACATCGCAATGTAATTTAGTACATGTTTACTTTATTCACGTCAACAATACTGCAATATTTGGGTTTATTGTATTGAGTCGATTTGGATATACAGGTCCTCATACGGTTGAGGAGTCAAAATGAAAAAAAAGCAAGTCTTTTATGAATTCAATATTGCGTGTGTCCGCCGCGTTTGCGCTGCAGTTCTTCACACCTCGGCCACAGAGTTCACCAACTTGGTAAAAAAGACCTGTGGAATGGCTTGCCACTCCAGTTGGAGCAGCTGAAGCAGCTGCTGTAGGTTTCTGGGAGGCTGCTGGTTGGCCCTCACCCGCCTGTCAAGTTCGTCCCATACGTGCTCAATGGGGGTTCATGTCCGGGAAACAGGCAGGAAAATCCATCCTGACGACGCCAGCTTGCTGGATGTGGTCGTTAACGAGCCTGAGGAGTAGCATTGTCATCCTGGAACACGGCGTTCGGGCCAATCTGCTTCAGGGTCAGCAGAACAAGAGGGGCAAGAATCTCGTCCCTGTATCTCTCACGGGAGTGTACTGTGCGACTATATTTATTCAAGCATCGACCAAAAATGTCATTGAAGGAATAATTATGATCTTCTCTGTATGAACAGCGAGCATGAAGTTTTCTGACTCACATGCGAAGCAAAAGTGAGTCTATGGACTCACCCGTGTCGTCCGTCCGGGCGTCCTGGCGTCCGGGCGTCCGAGAAAAACTTTAACGTTGGATTTTTCTCGGAGACTATTAAGTCTATCAACACCCAATTTGGTATGATGGTGTAGGATGACAAGGCGTCAAACAACATACATAGTGCTTCAAGGTCAAGGTCGCAAGGGCCGTAAATGTTGTCTAAAAAACAGCCACTTTTCACATAATTTTTCCCAATTTTCTTTGAAGTTTTAGAGATTGGATACCTGACCTATATATGGTATATAGGGCAAAGTAATCCCTATATTTTGATACCAGTTTGATTGACCTTGCTTCAAGGTCAAGGTCACAGGAGCTCTTTAAAGTTGGATTGATTACATATTTTGAAGTTACCCTGAACTATAGACGATAACTCTTCCAAACATCATAACATTGTAGTGCACATGTTATTCTTTTATACTAGGTCACCCGTGTTATCCGTCCGGGCGTCCGGGCAGACTGGTAGTCCGGGCGTCCTTTAATCCGTAAAAAACTTTAACGTTGGATTTTTCTCGGAGACTATTAAGTCTATCAACACCCAATTTGGCATGATGATGTAGGATGACAAGGTGTCAAAAAACATACATAGTGACTTGACCTTGTTTCAAGGTCAAGGTCACAGGAACTCTTTAAATTTGGATTGTATACATATTTTGAAGTGACCTTGACCCTGAACTATGAAAGACAACTCTTCCAAACTTCATAGCATTGTAGTACACATGTTTATCTTTCATCATGAGACAGGTTTGGTCACATATCATCAAGGTCAAGGTCACGTGGACCCTTATGAAATGTGACCAAAATGGGGTAGTGAACCACTAAAAGTGACCATATCACATGGTAGAAAGTGCCAATAAGCACCATTGTGCTTCCTATGTCTTGAATTATCAGCTTTGTGTTCCATGACCTTGGATGACCTTGACCTTGGGTCAAGGTCACATGTATTTTGGTAGGAAAAATGTATAAAGCAGTTCTTAGTGCATGATGTCATTGCT
This sequence comes from Theodoxus fluviatilis, assembly GCA_034096865.1. Lineage (NCBI taxonomy): Eukaryota > Metazoa > Mollusca > Gastropoda > Cycloneritida > Neritidae > Theodoxus > Theodoxus fluviatilis. The sequence goes on from JAWQFJ010015955.1 coordinate 26,645, forward strand.
AGGTTTAGTTGTTTGACCTTGACCTTGAAGGTCACCTGAAGGTCAGGCCACTTAAAAGTCAAGGTCATGTAAAGGTCAAGGTCAAGCATATGAGTCGTATGGGCTTTGCCCTTCTTGTTTAACGTATAGCTTGCATCTTCAAGAAAATATGTCGACTCAACCCATTTCTGCTTACAGTTTACTCAACTACTCATCAATTTTTGACTCACATGCGAAGCAAAAGTGAGTCTATGTACTCACCCTTTTCGTCCGTCCGGGCGTCCGGGCGTCCGGGCGTCCGAGCGTCCGGGCGTCCGGTTGTCCGGGCGTCCGGGCGTCTGTAAAAAACTTTAACGTTGGATTTTTCTCGGAGACTATTAAGTCTATCAACACCCAAATTGGCATGATGGTATAGGATGACAAGGCGTACAAAAAACATACATAGTGACTTGACCTTGCTTCAAGGTCAAGGTCGCAGGGGCCGTAAACGTTGTCTAAAAAACAGCCATTTTTCACATTTTCCCAATTTTCTATGAGGGTTTTAAGATTGGATACCTGACCTATATATGGTATGTAGGGCAAAGTAATCCCTATCTTTTTATACCAGTTTGATTGACTTTGCTTCAAGGTCAAGGTCACAGGAGGTCTTTAAAGTTGAATTGTATACATATTTTGAAGTGACCTTGATCCTGAACTATGGAAGATGACTCTTCCAAACTTCATAACATTGTAGTACACATGTTATACTTTCATACTAGGTCACCAGTGTTGTCTGTCTGGGCGTTTGAGCGGCCGTCCGGGCGGCCGTCCGGGTGGCCGGGCGGCCGGGTGTCCTGTCGTCCGCAAAAAACTTTAACGTTGGATTTTTCTCAGACTAATAAGTCTATCAACACCCAATTTGGCATGATGGTGTAGGATGACAAGGCGTACAAAAAATTACTTAGTGACTTGACCTTGTTTCAAGGTCAAGGTCACAGGAGCTCTTTAAAGTTGGATTGTATACATATTTTGAAGTGACCTTGACCCCGAACTATGGAAGATAACTCTTCCAAACTTCATAACATTGTAGTACACATGTTAGACTTTCATACTATGTCACCCGTGTTGTCCGTCTGGGTGTCCGGGCGTCTGGGCGTCCGGTCATCCGGGCGTCCTGCCGTCCGTAAAACACTTTAACGTTGGATTTTTCTCGGAGACTATTAAGTCTATCAGCACCGAATTTGGCATGATGGTGTAGGATGACAAGGCGTACAAAACCATATACAGTGACTTGACCTTGCTTTAAGGTCAAGGTCGCAGGGGCCGTAAATGTTAAAAATCAGCCATTTTTCACATTTTCCCAATTTTCTCTGAAGTTTTTGAGATTGGATACCTGACCTATGTATGGTATATAGTACAAAGTAATCCCTATCTTTTGATACCAGTTTGGTTGACCTTGCTTCAAGGTCAAGGTCACAAGAGCTCTTCAAAGTTGGATTGTATACATATTTTAAAGTGACCTTGACCCTGAACTATGGAAGATAACTGTTTCAAACTTAATATTTATGTGGGGAAAATGTTATACTTTTATCATGAGACATATTTGGTCACATATCATCAAGGTCAAGGTCGTGTGGACCCTTATGAAATGTGAACAAAATGGGGTAGTGAACCACTAAAAGTGACCATATCTCATGGTAGAAAGTGCCAATAAGCACCATTGTGCTTCCTATGTCTTGAATTATCAGCTTTGTGTTGCATGACCTTTGATGACCTTGACCTTGGATCAAGGTCACATGTATTTTGGTAGGAAAAATGTGTAAAGCATTTCTTAGTGTATGATGTCATTGCTAGGTTTAGTTGTTTGACCTTGAAGGTCACCTGAAGGTCAAGGTCATGTAAAGGTCAAGGTCAAGCATGTGAGTCGTATGGGCTTTGCCCTTCTTGTTCTCGTTGTTTTCCAACTCTATGAGTTAGCAGCTGTAGCATACTCATGGCTGGTGGTATATGAAATACTTCTATTCTGGACATTCAGAACAGATTAAGAGAAAAGCATTTAACGATTATACAAAGTCTGACTTATCCGAACTCAACAGATCCTTTGTTAAATTGTATTCTTTTCCACAAATAGTTGGGTTTATGGCGGCTATACCTGTTCGGAAATGTAACAAGGCAGGCAGTGCAGATGTAAAGTTATAGCGGGCAATTGTGTCAAAAGTACAAAACTGAAAAATTGTCGACAACACTAAACATGACTGATATGTCATGAACATATTTGTAATGCCGAGGGAGATGACACTGTCATAATGACATTCGAGATGGAAATGCCCCTCTGCTCATATGTCAAATGTGCTAATTGAAATATTGTCGTCAGAATTAAAATTTTATAGAGACAGCATTTATAGTGGTGACTTTTGGCACTTAAAGTAGTTAAAGAAGACAGCAGACATGTGTCAAAAAAACACATCTACGTTGTTGTGTCGTGCTCCGTTTTGCACAGCACGTTCGGGCGCACGTTTGTATGACGAATGATTGACAAGTGACATAGACTTAGCGTAACAATTTCCAGCCTCAGACTGCTAATGGTAGACGCAAGTTGTGAATTCCTCATTCAGTTGTAGCTATGCAGAGAACTATGCATAACACCATTTTCCATCAAAAGCTTTCGAAGTCCTGCTTATTTTTTACTTCCATGTGTGTGTATGTATATATGTGTGTGTGTGTGTGTGTGTGTGTGTGTGTGTGCGAGCGCGCAGGCGTGCGCGCGTGCGTCTGTGTGAGTGTGTAAGTGTTTTAAATGAACAGAATTAACTTTAGAATAAAACTGCAATGGTCGTCAGGAGCTCGGTACTTCATACAACAGCTTTCTAATACACTGATTTCATGGGAATGTCTCAGGGCCTAATCAACAAGTTTGTTGGGGACGAAGCGGTCAGGGGACCGGCCAGACGGCAACGCACGAAGTCTGGAAACTTCATCGAACAAGAGGGCGACGTCTGCTTGGCTGAGCTGGCTATATCCCTGCCCAAGGTCAGGATGTCACACATGTCCACTCCTTCCTAGGTCTGCCATTGGAAACTTTGATTCACATCGTAACACACACATACATATACATGTACATATTCACACACATATACAAACGCGCGCCCGCACACGCACGCACACACACAGACTCGCGCGCGCGCGCGCACACGCACACACACACACACACACACACACACACATATATAAGTGACAGTAAAATTGAGAAAAAATTACAATGCTAAAAAAGCTTCTTTCTTTGTGTGCTACCCTTAGTGCTACACATGTGCTGATCCATTTCGACACTTAACAAGAGCCGAATGCGTATATGATACAACCACTAAGAAAGACCATTAATTTTATTCAACTATTGGCTGCAACATACCCGCGCATCTGCAAAAGGACGAGACGTTTTCTCATGTGGGCTTGGGAAAATCCTTAGCATTACATTTGTACGACAAAACGGGTTAAAAAAAATATTAAATTAAATAGAGATGATAAAAACAAAACAGCTAAGCTACTACGGTTGCGGCGTAGCGATGTCAGTACGCGATGTGACCTGTCCCTGGCCGTAAGGAAAGACAGCGAAGGCCTGCCCCTGGCTGTAAGGAAAGACGGCGAAGGCCTGTCCCTGGCTGTAAGGAAAGACGGCGAAGGCCTGTCCCTGGCTGTAAGGAAAGACAGCGAAGGCCTGTCCCTGGCTGTAAGGAAAGACGGCGAAGGCCTGCCCCTGGCTGTAAGGAAAGGCGGCGAAGGCCTGCCCCTGGCTGTAAGGAAAGACGGCGAAGGCCTGTCCCTGGCTGTAAGGAAAGACAGCGAAGGCCTGTCCCTGGCTGTAAGGAAAGGCGGCGAAGGCCTGCCCCTGGCTGTAAGGAAAGACGGCGAAGGCCTGCCCCTGGCCGTAAGGAAAGACAGCGAAGGCCTGCCCTGGCTGTAAGGAAAGACAGCGAAGGCCTGCCCTGGCTGTAAGGAAAGACAGCGAAGGCCTGCCCTGGCCGTAAGGAAAGACGGCGAAGGCCTGCCCTGGCCGTAAGGAAAGACGGCGAAGGCCTGCCCTGGCGGGGACACGCTACGTGCGGTAGATTGCTGACTTGTGTGGATTCTGAGTGAGCCGTGTCTTCCTACGCGATCCGTGTCTTCCTACGCGATCCGTGTGTGTTTGTGGGTGTGTGGGTGTGCTTCTGTGTGTATGTGTATGTCTGGGTGTGTATGCCTCTGTGTGTGTGTGTGTGTGTGTGTGTGTGTGTGTGTGTGTGTGTGTTTGTTTGTTTGTGTCTATGTGTGTATTTGTGTCTGTATTTGTTTTGTGTTTGTTTGTGTGTCTGTGTGAGTATGTGTCTGCGTTTGTGTGTGTATGTCTGTGTGTTCATGTGTATGTGTGTGTGTGTGTGTGTGTGTTTGTGTGTGTATGTGTGTGTCTGTGTTTGTGTGTGTGTAATGTCTGTGTGTGCTTGTGTGTATTTGTGAATGTTTGTTTGTGTGTGTCTATGTGTATGTATGTGTGTATGTGTGTGTCTGTTTGTGTATATGTATGTGTGTATGTGTGTGTGTGTATGCTTCTGTGAGTGTGTGTGTGTGTGTTTGTTTGTCAGTGTATGTGTGTCTGTATTTGTTTGTGTGTTTGTTTGTGTGTATGTGTCTGCGTGCGTATGTGTGTGCTCGCGCGCGCGCGTGTGTGTTTTTGTGTGTTTGAGTATGTATGTGGGTGTCTGCCTTTGTGTGTGTATGTTTGTGTGTGCATGTGTGTATTTGAGACTCTTTGTTTGTGTGTGTGTGTGTGTGTGTGTATGTATGTGTGTATGTATGTGTGTATGTATGTGTGTGTTCGTGTGTGTGTATGTGTGCGTGCGTGTGTGTGTGTGAGTGCGTCTTCCTACGCGATCATCAAGGGCGAAAAACTGGGGATATCCAGACTTGATCTTACTCTCATCAGATGTAGTGAGTTTGTAGTCGATAGTCTTACATAGCCTGCAAATGTTGATGGGCCGTAACCCCTCATTCGTTCATTCATTCTTTTCCAGCCCATGCATGAACCACTGGCTTCACCCCACATCAACACCATCATCGTCAGGCCCGACGGTAGGTATCTTCCTGTGGATGGGGTCTTGACTCTCATTGACTGTAGTCGTGCTGACCGCCTCTCTTCGTCCTTTGGTGTTATAGCACATTATGATCTTTACACACAACTTACATTTATTCGATTGTTGTGTTTAGTCCAGACTTAAACGAACAATAAGATCATCTACTTAAATGTCTTTATATTCGACCTGCTTTGTTTCCTAGTCCGCAGTTTGCTAATTTACATTTTACTTGTTCGTTTGATCAGTGGTCCGACATTTTAAAACAAGAACCGATTCATTCTTGGTTTCATATTCATCTAGTCATTTGGGATATACAGTTTCATCTTTTCCCTTCTAGGCATGAAGCTTTTCATCAATTTCTTCATGGTTCGTCGCTTTTTACTTTTTGACTCACATGCGAAGCAAAAGTGAGTTTATGTACTCACCCGTGTCGTCCGTCCAGGCGTCCGTAAAGCACTTTAACGTTGGATGTTTGTCGAAGACTATTAAGTCTATCAAAACCCAATTTGGCATGATGGTGTATGATGTCAAGGCGTCAAAAAACAGTCATAGTGACTTGACCTTGCTTAAAGGTCAACGTCGCAGGGACGGTAAATGTTGTCTAAAAAACAAACAAATTTTCACATTTTCCCAATTTTCTCAGAAGTTTTTTAGATTGAATACCTGACCTATACATGGTATATAGGGCAAAGTAATTCCTATCTTTTGATAGCAGTTATATTGACCTTGCTTTAAGGTCAAGGTCACAGGAGCTCTTTAAAGTTGGATTGTATACATATTTTGAAGTGATCTTGACCCTGAACTATGGAAAATAACTCTTCCAAACTTCATAACATTGTAGTACACATCTTATACTTTCATCATAAGACACATTTGGTCACATATCATCAAGGTCAAGGTCACTTTGACCCTTATGAAATGTGACCAAAATGGGGTAGTGAACCACTAAAATCATATCTCATGGTAAAAAGTGCCAATAAGCACCATTGTGCTTCCTATGCCTTGAATTAACAGCTTTGTGTTACATGACCTTGGATAACCTTGACCTTGGGTCAAGGCCACATCTATTTTGGTAGGAAAAATGTGTAAAGCAGTTCTTAACTGTGTATGATGTCAGTGCTAGGTTTAGTTGTTTGACCTTGACCTTGAAGGTCACCTGAAAGTCAAGGTCAAGTAAAGGTCAAGGTAAAGCATGTGAGTCGTGTGGGGTTTGCCCTTCTTGTTTTCTTCTGATTTTCGTAATCAGTGGTCTTACATAGCCTAAAAAGGGTACAGGTCATAACCGTCTATTCATTCATCCATCCGTTCATCCGTCCATCTGTCCATTTGTCTATTCATCTATCTATCCGTCCATTACCATCATCATCACCACCACCACCACCACCACAGTCACTATCAGCACCAATGGTCATCATCATCATCATCATCATCATCATCATCATCATCATCATCATCACCGTCATCATCGCCGTCGTCGTCGTCATCGTCGTCATCATCATCACCATCACCGTCATCATCACCATCACCGTCATTATCACCATCACCGTCATCATCATCGTCGTCGTCGTCGTCATTTACGTCGTCGTCAATGAGCGTGACAGCATCGTCCTGATCAACGTCGTCGTCACTACGAGAATCATGATCATGATCGTTGTCACACACATCACTACCATCGTCGTCGTCTCCATCAACATCATCATCGTCGTCGTCGTCATTGTCATCGCCGTGCCTCGCAGGTCCAATCAGCACGGGTCTGCTGCGCGGACTGGCACGTGACCTGAACGACGTGGACTTGGAGACGCTGGCGGGCTGTCTGCACATGGACAACGCACGCTTGCAGGCAGTCAAACAACAGTTCCCCGTCACAGGCAGTGGCGTCAGCAAAGCCGAGACCATCACCAACGTCCTCATCTGCTGGTATAAACGCCTGCCTGTTGGCGTCGACAAGGTGGGAAGGATGAGTGGGGGAGGGGAGGGGGGGGGGGGGAGAAGGGAAGGAGAGAGAGAGAGAGAGAGAGAGAGAGAGAGAGAGAGAGAGAGAGAGAGAGAGAGAGAGAGAGAGAGAGAGAGAGAGAGAGAGAGAGAGAGAAAAATATGTATACTGTCGCATAAAGTGGTTAGCATGTGAGAGTGCAGCTTACGGCCGAAGTCGCTTCATTTTTTTCTCCTTTTAAAATGCATTTGTTTGAAATTGAATGTTACGTCTAAAATGTATTTTTGTTGCGAAAGATTGTGCGAATTCTCATAAAAATCAATAACTCAAGTAAAATATTTGACAAAACTGATTTTAAACAAAAACTCATTAAAAATACTCAAAATATGGGAGCGTGAGGCAATACGAATGCCCGAGAAAATGGCATTTAATTCATTGCAGGTTCGTTTCCTCTGATGAAAGCGAGATGTACAAGACTGCATAAACAGGATGCACGGAAATGCCTACAAATGACGCAACACATCACATCACGTCAACCATGCGCGCCTTTGTTGATCGTGTGTTGTTGCAATCATTGGTACTGCAGCTTTTGCTATCTTGCTTGGCCCAGTGTCCATGACCTTGCCTCTTCCTTCTGTGCAGATTGAATACTTGGCCCAGTGTCCATGACCTTGCCTCTTCCTTCTGTGCAGATTGAATATTTGGCCTGTGCCATGCAGATGTTGAAAAAACCCGACATTGCAGAAAAGCTTCGCAAAGTCAACACCGAGTTCCGTAAGAAGAAGGCCTATGAAGCAAGAGGTAATTCTTTCCATTGAGGCTTTGATTGCATCGGTGTTCTTTCTTAATGTAACATTCTACATTCAGGCATTTTGAAAACAAGGAAGAGCGCGGAAGAAAGCCACCGGAAAGGTCACTCACTGATTGTACACTGTTTATTACTGCATGTACACTACAGACGTGTAAATGCGGGAACGTTCCCTATGCCGTCCATCTGTCTCACTTTCGGGGGTGTGTGTGTGTGTGTGTGTGTGTGTGTGTGTGTGTGTGTGTGTGTGTGTGTGTGTGTGTATGTGTGGGTGTGTGTATGTGTGTGTGTGTATGTGTGTGTGTGAGTGAGTTTGTGTGTGTGTTTGTGTGTATGCGCGCGCGCGCGCGTGTGTGTGTGTGCGTGTGCGTGTGTGTGAGTGAGTATGTTTGTGTGTGTGTGTGTGCGTGCGTGCGTACGTGCGTGCCTGTCTGTCTGTCTGCCTGTCTATCTGTCTGTCTGTCTGTCTGTCTGTCTGTCTCTGTGTGTGTCTGTCTGTCTGTGTGTGTGTCTGTCTGTGTGTGTGTGTCTGTCTGTCTCTGCGTGTGTCTGTCTCTGTGTGTGTCTGTCTCTGTGTGTGTCTGTGACTTGTGTCTGTCTGTCTGTCTGTCTGTCTGTCTGTTCGTCTTTCTGTCCGTTAATTCGTCCGTCCGTCCTTCCATCTTACTTTCTCTGGATTTAAATGGCCCATTGAAAAAACAAACAAAACAAAAAGAAAGCTTGTACCGTAACCACTTCTGTCCCTGCAGAATCGCACCTGCAGAAAGCCTTCGTGACCGTGGCGAGAAACCAAGCAATTCTGCGCAACTGGAAAAGCTTTGCGGAATCGCTGCACATCGAGGAATCTGAAATCGAAGCAATTGAAAACGAGGATTTGTCAACCCCGGACAAGGTGTGTCTGCGTGTGCGCGCGCGCGCGCACGTGTGTGTGTAGGCGTGTGTGTGTACGTGTGTGTGTGTGTCTGCGTGTGTGTGTGTGTGTTTGCGTGAGTGTGTGTGTGTGTTTCCGTGTGTGTGTGTGTGTGTGTGTGTGTGTGTGTGTGTGTGTGTGTGTGTGTGTGTGTGTGTGTCTGCATGTGTGTGTGTGTCTGCGTGCGCGCGCGCACGCGCGCGCGTGTGTGGGTGTGTGTAAGTGTGTGTCTGCATGTGTGTGTGTCTGCATAAGTGTGTGTATGTGTGTGCCTGCATATGTGTGTGTATGTGTGTGTGTGTGTTTGCATATGTGTGTGTGTATGTATGTGTGGTTGTGTGTGTGTATGTGCGCGCGCGCGTGTGTGTGTGTGTGTGTGTACATGTGCGTGTGTGTGTGCGCGCGTGCGTGTGCGTGTTTGCGTACATGTGCGTGCGTGTGTGTGCGCGCATGTGTGTATGTTTGTGCGTGTATGTGTGTGTGTGCGTGATAACCCATGTGCATGTTTCTTGGTGTATGTGTATTTATGCGTGCATGTGTGTGTATGTGTGTGTGTGTGTGTACGTATGTATGTGTTTGGAAACAAGCTTGCATGTGTTTTTGACTCACATGCGTAGCAAAAGTGAGTCTATGTACTCACCCGTTTCGTCCGTCCGGGCGTTCGGGCGTCCGTTTAAACCTTTAAAGTTGGATTTTTCTCGGAGACTATTAAGTCTATCAACACCCAATTTGGCATGATGGTGTATGATGACAAGGCGTCAAAAAACATTCAAGGTCAAGGTCGCAGGGGCATAAATGTTGTCTAAAAAACAGCCATTTTTCACATTTTCTCAATTTTCTCTGAAGTTTTTGAGATTGGATACCTCACCTATATATGGTATATAGGGCAAAGTAAGCCCTATCTTTTGATACCAGTTTGGTTGACCTTGCTTCAAGGTCAAGGTCACAGAAGCTCTTCAAAGTTGGATTGTATACATATTTTGAAGTGACCTTGACCCTGAACCATGAAGATAACTGTTTCAAACTTAATGATTATGGGGGGCACATGTTATACTTTCATCATGAGACACATTTGGTCACATATCATCAAGGTCAAGGTCACTTTGACCCTTATGAAATGTGACCAAAATGGGGTAGTGAACCACTAAAAGTGACCATATCTCATGGTAGAAAGTGCCAATAAGCACCATGGTGCTTCCTATGTCTTGAATTAACAGCTTTGTGTGGCATGACCTTGAATGACCTTGACCTTGGGTCAAGGCCACATGTATTTTGGTAGGAAAAATGTGTAAAGCATTTCTTAGTTTAGTGTATGATGTCATTGCTAGGTGTAGTTTATTGACCTTGACCTTGAAGGTCACCTGAAGGTCAAGGTCATGTAAAGGTCAAGGTCAAGCATGTGAGTCGTACGGGCTTTGCCCTTCTTGTTATTTACGTGTGTGTGTGTGTGTGTGTGTGTGTGTGTGTGTGTGTGTGTGTGTGTGTCTGTGTGTGTGATATGCATATAAGTGTATGCGCGTGTGTATGTGTGTTTGCATGTGTGTGTGTGTGTGTGAGAGAGAGAGAGAGAGAGAGAGAGAGAGAGAGAGAGAGAGAGAGAGGGAGAGAGAGTATATGTGTGTGTGTGTGTGTGTGTGTGTGTGTGATATGCATATAAGTGTATGCGCGTGTGTATGTGTGTTTGCATGTATGTGTGTGTGTGTGTGTGTGTGTGTGTGTGTGTGTGTGTGTGTGTGAGAGAGAGAGAGAGAGAGAGAGAGAGAGAGAGAGAGAGAGAGAGAGAGAGAGAGAGAGAGAGAGAGAGAGAGAGAGAGAGAGAGAGAGAGAGCAAGCAAAGAGCGTGCGTGGATATCATCATGGAGGCTAACAATGCTCGCTTGGCTGAAATGAACAAGCGTCTGCCAAGCTCCTCCACTCAGGGACAAGGGCCGCCAAGACTCTTGAACCGTCGCTTATCGACCCTCGCTGCCACTGGCAATTTCCCATCTAGGGCTCGTTGCTTACGCTAGGAACCTTGCAATATCTTGCAAGGAATAAGCCGGTGTCAACACGAGTTATCGTGATGAAAGGAGGTGTAAAGGCAGTCAAATTCTGTACACATCATGACACCGGCCGCACACGAGGCAACCAAAGTCTCTTGCCACGTTGCTTGCGTCCGGTTGCTTGCCATGTGGCAGGCAATGCTGGAGGCTGAGTTCGCACACGCTTCCACTGTGACCTTTCACCTCTCGCCATGTTGCGAACAAGCAATGATTACAGTCGACCCGCGGGCGTGTGACCTGCATTTCCATTTGTAAAAGGTAGGAGCTTTCACGACCTATTGATGCATTCAACATACAGCTTTGATAAATTAATGCTGTTCATGGCTTACATTTTCTTTGAATGGGGTTTCTAGTATCCCGAAATACAGCGTTTTCTGTGCGAAGCGTATAGCCATCTCCGCCATTTACTTTTGCAAACAGTCGCGACAACGCGCCCGGTGATTGGTGGATTCACAGAGAGTGGCTGGAGTGGCATGCCACTGCCCCCAAAACTAGAACAGGTTGAAACACGAGCAACCTTCATTCATTCAAGCATTCCTTCATTCATTCAAGCATTCCTTCATTCATTCAAGCATTCCTTCATTCATTCAAGCATTCCTTCATTCATTCATTCATTCATTCATTCATTTTACTTTCCCAGCTGCTCCCTTTCATGTTACCCTCCTCTTACTCATTGTTCTAAACTTAACGGTCAAATGACATCCTTAGGGATTTCCCCCGAATAATCGCTTGGTTTAGAACAATGATTTAGAACAGGGAAACGGTAGAGCTTTTTATCACACGCCTTCTCTAGGCAGCAAGAGACGGTATGGGAACAACAGTGGCTAGGACAGAGTATAGTCAATGTATTATAGTGTTGTGGAACGTCGTAGATTTACAGCCCTCGCAGCAGTCGCTACAGTGGGTAGCGGTGGAGGCCATCCCAAGTTGCAAGGACCGTAGAATTGCATCATGGATCGATGAGCACACTGTAGTTTCAATACACCTCATATGGCTGTGGACCAGCACCAGGATGGAATACCCGGCAAGGCGTGGTGACGGTTCTGGTATATGACTTGCGCTTGACTTCGAGTACAATGAGGTGAGACTGCTCCAGTCGTCAGCCTTCCTCTCTCGTCCCTGGATCCGGCAGTGTGATAAGGTCAGGAAGGCTGGAGGAAGACAATGATGCAGTGGAGGTCCAAGACGTCCTGACGAGTGTACCCCCCGTGAATTGGGAGCAAGAATAGACCCACCGCGTCTGCCTATGCCATTCATAAGAGGCGAATAACTGGGGACAGCGTGACTTACCAGCTCTAGTGATTTTTCCTGATGAATGGCCTTACATAGCCCTCAAAGGCCTAGAGGCCTTACAACTCCATCCATCCATCCATCCATCCATCCACCCACCCATCCATCCACCCACCCACCCATCCATCCATCCATCCATCCATCCATCCATCCATCCATCCACCCACCCACCCATCCATCCATCCATCCATCCACCCACCCATCCATCCATCCACCCACCCATCCATCCATCCATCCATTGACACCCACCCATCCATCCATCCATCCATCCATCCACCCATCCATCCATCTATTTGAGTACTGTTGTGAAAGTGCTGGAATGTACTAGAACATCTTCCAGATCATACGCCATTCCTCTTCACAAGTCCATTGCTTAGTTACATGACGTAGCAAGGGTGCGGTGGCCCTTTGATGTGTCATGTGACGTTACTTCATGCAGCTTCCAGACGGTCTAGTCTATTCTCGTTGTTCTCGATGATTATGGAAATCCTCCAAAAGGTTTATAAAGCCGAGTGGCGTGAGAGCGAGAGAGACAAGAGAAGGTGAGAACGCGAGAAGGAAGGTGCGAGTGAAAAGTCCTCCATAAGGATATATCGCGTCCTCTACGAGATTGTGCCCTAGAGTGAGGTGTGTACCAACAACAAAACGTGTGTTTAAACACAGTGTTCGTCGATCTGTGAATAGATTTGGAAAACCCTACAAGTAACGTTCGACTTACACAGTGCATTCGCGATCTACAAATAGAACGCTTCTTGTCATTTCAATCGCCCGGGAACTTCTAATCTGTCTGTAGATCAACGTCCATTCTAAGTTTGGACACACGTTTTTTGACTCACATGCGAAGCAAAAGTGAGTCTATGTACTCACCCGTTTCGTCCGTCCGGGCGCCCGGGCGTCCGTTTAAAACTTTAACGTTGGATTTTTCTCGGAGACTATTAAGTCTATCAACACCCAATTTGGCATGATGGTGTATGATGACAAGGCGTACAAAAACATACATTGTGACTTGACCTTGCTTCAAGGTCAAGGTCGCAGGGGCCATAAATGTTGTCTAAAAAACAGCCATTTTTCACATTTTCTCAATTTTCTCTGAAGTTTTTGAGATTGGATACCTCACCTATACATGGTATATAGGGCAAAGTAAGCCCTATTTTTTGATACCAGTTTGGTTGACCTTGCTTCAAGGTCAAGGTCACAGGAGCTCTTTAAAGTTGGATTGTATACATATTTTGAAGTGATCTTGACCCTGAACTATGGAAGATAACTGTGTCAAACTTAATAATTATGTGGGGCACATGTTTTACCTTTATCATGAGACACATTTGGTCACATATCATCAAGGTCAAGGTCACTTTGACCCTAATGAAATGTGACCAAGATGGGGTAGTGAACCACTAAAAGTGACCATATCTCATGGTAGAAAGTGCCAATAAGCACCATGGTGCTTCCTATGTCTTGAATTAACAGCTTTGTGTTGCATGACCTTGAATGACCTTGACCTTGGGTCAAGGCCACATGCATTTTGGTAGGTAAAATGTGTAAAGCATTTCTTAGTTTAGTGTATGATGTCATTGCTAGGTGTAGTTGATTGGCCTTGACCTTGAAGGTCACCTGAAGGTCAAGGACATGTAAGGGTCAAGGTCAAGCATGTGAGTCGTATGGGCTTTGCCCTTCTTGTTGTAACAAAAATTGTCCTCTGTATGAATAGATATCGGGAAAATTGTCCATTGACATGAATAGACCTGGGAAACCTCTGTGATCTGACTGTATAAAAGCGCGAACTAACTGTCCAATCAGCATGACGCCACAAACGTTTGGCGCGAAAATGACATCAGATCTATTAATATCGTCCAATGAAAGTATCGATGAACACTCTATGTTTAGACACACGTTTTTTTGTTGCGACAAGGTGTACTCCAGAAAATACACACATATGAAATACAGCGTTCTAGGTAAGAGCGAGAGGGGAGACATGTGAGAGCGCGATGAGAGGCATGTGAAAGCGCGAGAGACATGTGAGAGGGCGACAGAAGACAAGTGAGTGCGTGAATAAAGCTTTTCGAAAACGATCACCGAATTTTTTGGACTTTGACTTCCCGGCGCAAGCTAGGAGAACTCCCGTTTCCCGGCGCAAGCTAGGGGAACTCTCGTTTCCCGGCGCAAGCTAGGAGAACTCCCGTTTCCCGGCGCAAGCTAGGAGAACTCCCGTTTCCCGGCGCAAGCTAGGAGAACTCCCGTTTCCCGGCGCAAGCTAGGAGAACTCCCGTTTCCCGGCGCAAGCTAGGAGAACTCCCGTTTCCCGGCGCAAGCTAGGGGAACTCCCGTTTCCCGGCGCAAGCTAGGAGAACTCTCCTTTCCCGGCGCAAGCTAGGAGAACTCCCGTTTCCCGGCGCAAGCTAGGGGAACTCTCGTTTCCCGGCGCAAGCTAGGGGAACTCTCGTTTCCCGGCGCAAGCTAGGGGAACTCCCGTATCGACAGGACTTTACGAAGGAGACAAGTCGCAGCAGCACAAAACACGTGTATCATTTAAACGCTTGCTCTTCCAGGTGATCGAGGTGCTGCACAAATGGCACGACATGAAGGGCTTCGACATCACAACGCACACGTTGGCCAGCCAATTGAAGATGTGCCGTTTCAGGGCCCTTGCCAGTAAGTCTCCATTCGTCTTGGCTTATGGACACCTTCCTCTTACGATGATTGTATTCGTCCACGACTAAGATCAATGTAAACACAAACGCTTCAACGCAATGAGGAACAAAAAATGTTGATGATCAACAGCCCATGCCAAAATCGTCCAGTTGCTTTAGTGGATTCATCTCACTGACAATATATCTTCTTCCAGTCTTTTGTGGTAGTCGTCGTCGTCGTCGATGGCGTCGTCGTCATCATCATCGTCGTCGTCGTCGTCGTCAGCACCACCATCAAACACAAACACCACGACGTTGCACATTTTTTCTATGGCCATGTGTAAGTTTTGTTGCAGCCACAGCTGATACTGCCATGCTGTTCCAGTTAATGACTTTCCCCTTAGACACCATTGGCACTTCTAAAACCCAACATTTCCCACGAGGTGCACACTCGCCTGGATTCAGTTCTGATATCTACCTGACCATTAATTTTACTTTCCTTATTGCAGAGCAAGTGGAGAAGACTCACTGAGGAACATATATGCATCACTCCGAAACGAATTTCATTTGCCGACGTGTTCCTCAAAGCGTCACTGCTCAAGTTTTCAGTGGCACATGGCAAGGACCTCTGGGTTGAGAGAGAGATACTAAGTCTGGGGTGAAAACATGGTGAATCCTGCACCTTTTGCGACATTATGTCTCTCTAGGGATCATTTGGCTTCCGAGTCATGAAAGACTTCAGTCCCGAACTGGCTGGGGCTAATAGTATCTTCTCGTGAAAGCAATCAAGAAATTTTATTTTTAAGAAGAGGAACTCATTGTATGCACAGTAGTTTTGAAATGTTCTGTTAAGTACCATTACAGAAAAATATGTAATGTAAACACGTATTGCTTTATGTAACTACCTTTTTTCATAGAAAATGTGTGTGTGTGCGCGCGCGCGTGTGCGAACGAGGGTGTATGTATGTGTGTGCGTGTGTGTGTGCGTGTGTGAGTGTACGAGTGTGTATGTATGTATGCATAAAAAGGAGTTGAAGAAACCTGTTGAGAAATCAAACGCTAAATCACTGTGCTGCAAGCACAAAAATTAAGTCCACATACTAGGTATTCAAAGAACGTTGTTCACCTAATCTTTTCCTCATGTCTAGGAGGAGGGGAAAAATCATTACCTCTGCAGAAAATACAATCAGTCAGTAACACGGTATGTTCAGTTGCTCGAATTACTTTACAGCATAATGCAGAAGTGAATATTACCTTTACCGTTTATAAATTTCATTCGGTATGTTTCTGTCATATGATACAAACACTTGAATTATTAAGTTTCATGTATTGAAAATTGATTCCTTCTCTGGATGATCTTAGACACTTTTGTATAACAGTGTAAATAGTTATTTCTTTTATAAAAAACACTAAAAAAAACGAGTTCTTGAATCTCAGCTGCAAATCAGTCATAAATGCATCACAATCGTAACATGCCGTGTCATGTGTGGTTATTTCATCAACTGCAAGAGCATTTCCACCTGGAGTACGTTAATTAGGTTCTGATCAAAAACTAGTGGGATGCCTGCGGCCTGCCATGACAACTGCAACAGCACTTCAGACAGGTGCAAAACAACGAGTTTCCGAGTCAGGGTTCATACTTACAGGGACTTTTCCAGGACTTTTCAAGCACCACTTGATGAAATGCAAGGCAGTGCGGAAGAAAGTTACATCAGAGATAATTATGCTAAAAGTTTCTTTTCTGCTTACACTGTTCACAGCCAGACACAATATTCTGGTATTCAAATCTGATGTTTGTTTCCTGCAGCACACGTCTAAGTCATAGGAAAGATGTAAACTCTACACAATGCAACACCTACAAATGTACAATCACAGTGAAGTGAGTCAGAGTTTCTTTGATTTTCTGCATCTCTGCCTCAATTGCTTTGTCAACATCTTTGATTTCAGACTGCTTTGATTTGACTTTTGCTCTTAGAGCATTAGGCTGAGCTATCAGTCTGACGGCCACCTTGGCTTCGACATCTTCAGCTGCCTTGTCAGCTTGCTTGAGGAGCCACTCTGCTTATTTTCAAGCACTTTTCAATGGAATTACAGTTTTATTAGGAATCAAGGGTATTCAAGAACTTGAAAACACCACCTCAGAATTCAAGCACTTTAAAGAAAATTCCAGGGGCGTATGAACCCTGCGAGTTCTTGATACGCTTTATCACTTGCAGTATGCGAGTGAACGGCGAGAATGATTCAAACTGACGAGAAGATATTCATCCCCGTTACCTGCTATGAAAGGAAACGATATAACAAATTTGTTGACACTGCTCCCCTTGCACAGTGCAAATTGTTTCATAATCTGCAGCTGCAAGTATTGCATTTACCGTTTCCCCCTGTAATTTCGGTACTTCCTCTTATGACGGGTACATTGTAGATGGACGATAATGTTCATCCCTAAGTTCTGCTGATATTGATGTTATGCATCAACCCTTGACTTAGTCCTCTTCGCTCCGGTCGGAGCATAGGGCCTTCACTGCAAGTCTCCACCTCTGTCGGTCTTGGGCTGCCCTCTTTGCCTCTCCCCATGTCATCCGGACTGTCCTCAGCTCTACATCAACCCTACAGCACAAAAATTATGAGAGAGAGAGAGAGAGAGAGAGAGAGAGAGAGAGAGAGAGAGAGAGAGAGAGAGAGAGAGAGAGAGAGAGAGAGAGAGAGAGAGAGAGAGAGAGAAGGGGGGGGGGGGGACTTTTCCACAGGATGCCGATACTCAACAATGACCAACTGTAAATTCTAACTGTTTGCATTACCTGGATCATGTTTGTCCAGTTGAATTAATGATTCAAACAACAGTCAATTTGACAATACGAAGTCAAAAAATTCTTTATTTTCTAGCCTTCCATTGCATCTAACATTACACACACATCCTCAAATAAATTTACATAATGAAAGATTTATTACGTTTACAAAAATGTACAAATATATATGCACTTATTCGCACACTGACACCAAACCATACAAATATTTTCCTCAAAAACCAAATGGTCATTTAGCTGCATGAGGTGTTTACATGAGTCTCCCAGTGTGGAATTATGGGGGAAGGGGGAAACATATATACATGTATAAACATATAGGTTAAATGTATTGAATATTAAACTAAAATTGCCTTCATGGGTTGAATCTTGCAGCCCCATATGAATATATATGTATGAAAATGACAAATGAAATACCAGTTTGTTCTGTTTCTACAAATTTGTATGTGCATCATGACCTGAAAAATTAAGTACATGTTATATTGTCACTACATCGTTTACACATCATTTCCATTTGATTAGAGCATGCTACCAAATTAAAAAATTGATCCAATAAACGAATGTTGCGAAACAATTCTTTGTGAGCCATTCAAAGAAAATAGATGTATATATGCTGAGTAACTCACACGATGGATCAGTGTGGGGAAAAAAATCCCAACTGCATGTCAGGGGATATCTACCCTACAATCAAACTTTTTTTTTTCAGTTTCCAGACACACAATTAAATAGATGAAAGTCTTCATTTAATTAAGAAGAATAAATAAAAACGGAAAATAACGTTTTTACAAATGACCAACCATATTCAACAATGGAATGAAAAACAAAGAGTGAATTTGGTCCTGTGAAAACAAAATTTCATACTCATGGACAACATAGCATATTTTCAACAATATAATCTTATTTGCTGAAGATGAATTCTATTCAGATATTTTACTATAAAATATAAGGTAGTGCTTTTTAATCAAGAACATAATCACAAGTTTATATTCTTTGGATGGGAAGAGAACATTAAAAATACTCTTATAAACTCCCTTGTTCATCATCACTCTATCATAGCAAAATAACATTTTGTTCCATGAACTTCTCATTTATCTTTAAACAGTTTATTTTGATCAGGAAAGTTCCTATGCGGTATTCATTACAGGTTTGCATAAAAACAGAATATCACAACACATTGGTGGGTTAACAGGCATTATTCTTTATATCAAACTTTCATTAAACTTACTGCTTATGTTTGTAGAACATTATCACTAACCATGTCAACAGTTCAAGGAAAGTTTTCAACAATCAAACATGAAATGAGTTTTAGATTCAAGCTGCACATAGCCTGCATGCATGCACACACACACACACACACGCGCGCACACACACACACACACACACACACTCTGATAGTTTACAGAAAATAATGTTTACAACCACAGCAAATTCTTGAGTGCTACTACATTTTTGGGTTGTGGCTGAACCAGCACTTGTTTTCTATTGTGAGAATGAAGCGTCTCTGCATAGAGATGTGATCAGGCCACGGAAAAGTCATAAGGCAGAGAAATGTAAAGCACAAATGGCATTGAAGTGAAAGGAATATCGACTTTTTTTTTGCATTTGGCATTTGTGTGCATTCGTCTACAATCACAGATGCCATCAAGATCACTCTTTCATCCATCTTACTGCAAACAACTCAGTATATCAAAATCATCTTGAGGTAAACATGTAAAAAATTACTGTGCAATGCTCAATGCCTATTACATGTTCCTCTCTGTACAGTTACAAGCTGAACTGCCTATTGAATGTCTCATTTGATTCAAAGCCCAGACATGGAGTGTACCTTAGTCTTCCAGCCATGAAGTCTAGGGTCATTGTACTTTTATTACCATCGTACATTGAAAATACATGCTCTAGTACATTCACAGTTCTTAGGACAGTCACTAGCTGAGAGCTGAAGAATATTTCAAAGGCTTAACAAATATGCACACCTGCTACACTCTGGGAAGCAAAATGAGTTAATTCAGAAAGCCTCCATTTCAATGTTACACGTTCACAAATATATAAATGCCCCAACTTCCCAATAGCCTTGAAATAAAATATAGCACAATTTACAGCATTTGTAGGATTGCCTTGCAACTGAAAATGTAAACCCATGGACTAGGTTACTGTGACTTGAGGTAAGACAACACATGAACAGATATAGAAATTAACATTTTAGCACTGCGTTAAATTGCACAAACAATTCTGGGTTAAAGTAAAAACTTTAACAAATCATACACCTTATTGATCATGGAATTGCTTGCAGAAGGTATTGCTTTCACAAGATGAAATCACAAATCTTCCTATTAACATCTGATGGCTAAAAAGGTGACTTACAAGTACTTCAGACTGCTAAAAATGGGGTTGTTTCTACACCAGTAGTGGTACTATTTCATTGAGTACATATATGAGGGCAAAATGCATCTTGAGTCAAGGGAAAAGTTAATGGTTTTCATGATCTTGACAAATGAAAAAATCAATGTCAAATGAAATGTTTGACATAACCACACTGGCTCAAACTGGATAAAGATTTCTTCAAGCTGAGATTGTTTTCCTTTTTATAAATGTGTTTCTAAGAACAAACCAAACAGAGCACCCACAAAGGTTCACAAAGAACTCTCTTTCATATAAACTTGTCTGTACGCCAACAGTCTGGTTTAAACAGAGACTGTGTGTTTTCCATTTAAATTGCTCCATGCAACTTTTCATCTAGGTAGAAATAAAACTAAAGAAAAAAAACACCCCAGAAATCCAGTATACTTAAATATAAATTAAATACAATGAAACACTTGACAACACTTGAGCTGGTGTGAGATTTAGATGAAATAAGGAAAGGATTGGAAATAGAAGAAGAAATGTTAAGACATCAACACAGATGTACCTACTCATGACCGTAAAGCAAAACAATTGCTAATGATATCAACACACTGAAGAGCTTCCAGTTATGAAAAATTAACCAGGTGCAAAAGCAATACAATATTCAACATAGAAAATATCTGATTTTAAGAAATTATTATATAAATAAAATTAAACAAAAAATATGTTTTGAGCAAACAAACAAAAATAAGGGGAAGGACTTTTTCCACATGCATTAGGCATACCAAAAAAATTGCACATAAGCTTCCATGCACAAACGCAAATGTTCATACACAAAACAAAACAAAACAAAAACGGAAGAAAAATAATGTATGAAGAATATACAGCAACTTACCAGAAACCCAACTACACATATACATTGAGTGAAAATAAAAACCCTTTACACACACACACACACACACACACACACACACACACACACACACACACACACACACACACTCGAAAGGAACAAGAGAAAGACTGAGTGGGTTGAGATGAAGAGTGGCTTAGATAAAGGGACAGCAACTGCACACAGAGAAGCTTTGGATGCTGGAAGAGCAAGGCAAAGGAAACACTTTCACTCATGTCAAAGATTATCTAAACAATGAGGGGGGAGAACAAAGATTACAGTTGTGAGAGAATAAGATGAGAAACTACCTTCAAACAATCAGAAAATAATCACTGGAAAATAAACAAATGATAAATATGTCATTATTATTTTGAGTATTGCATGAAAATTCCAAGTATAATATCAATGTATATGTATTTACAATTACAATGTTCCTAACACCCCAAATATCAACTTCTTGAACACAAAGGAGACGGGGCTGTAGGCACTTGGAGATATGTAGCCAATTGAGAACCTGATACTTCTTGTGAGCTTGACACAGCTTCCTCCATAGAAGCCATCAACATCTTCACAGACCCAATCCCCAGTACACCCACACAACAAGACACTACATTCCTTGCACACCGCCAAGGGAATGTCAAATCAAACTTCTCCACCGCAACTGAAAAATTAAAAAAGAAAAAGATTTGAGCATCTCTGACTCCAAGGAATGAGATAATAGAGATTGATTTGATCTCTATCAAGTAGACTCTCCAGTTTTATTCTCCTGCTTCACAAGCACATTTTCGTTCTGCGTCTTTTAGCAGACTGAATGTAGTTTATCACATAAGCACTCACTGCCTCCTTCAAAAGGCTGTCAGTTACTCAGATCCAAAAAGTCTATGTGGTCAAGAATAAAGTCGCACTCAACTGACTGCAGTTTCTGTATTGATTCAATCAATAAGCACATGTTGTCTTGAGTCCAGTCTTGACTTGAGAGGTTGAAGGAAAGGCTGCCGTGCTTGGCAAGCCTACAGTTCACCCTGTTTTACAATGCTGTATTTGAAGGACTTCACATCCTTTGTGGAAATTAGCAGCACACTCGAGCCCATGACGTCTGAGACTGGTCTCAGACCACAGATTGGAATGTTTTGCTAGGGCTGGCACCAAAAGTTGAGAAGGTTGGGCGAGGAGGCTCCAAGCTTGCCAGATCAAGTTCCACCTCCTCCTCCTCTTTCTCGGCCAGCTGTGGCGGTAGGCTCCCCTGAGGGGTAAAATATGCTTTCGAGGCTGGGGTGCCATCTAGTCAGTCCTTGAACTGTAGTGAGGGTTCTGGCATCTCCACAGTGATTCCCTCATCATCTGCAATGGAAAAAAAGGCATGAGTCAGTTTCAGATCATGGAGGCACAATGACCCAATGAAGAACTGAGGAGTTGATGACTAAGGATGAGTCTGTTGCATGCAAAACTGTCTTTCCAGCGTTGGAAGAAATAAATCATTGTAAACATTTTGCATGAAAATAAGCCCACTTCTGTAATTTGAAAACGTCCAAATTTCATAACAGGATCACCAACATGCTGAAAATTGCTACTAAATCCTCAAAGAAATATGAAGACAATTTCAGCTATGCATCTGTGAAAAATCAAAATAATTCATGATGATATTTTGAATCAGCTATTTTTCTTTGAGAAGTTGGTTTGAAATTCACTTACAAGTAATCTTGGAGACCTGATCAGAGAGGTCATTCTATTATCTCAGCAGTTTCATATTTTAAGACAAGAATTCAGACCCAACAGTCACCAGCCCCTGTATTTTCTTTGTTGTTCTCAAATGTGCAAATTCAAAATAATTCCTTCAAGAACATTCATAGCATTGGTGTCAAAGACCCCAGACAGGCATAGGAAGCAAAAGAGTACCAGTAATGCAATGACTAAAGTTGGAGTTGCTTTCATACCTCACTGGGAATTCAAGTTTGCACTTTCCCTATTACAGCTCTGAGTAGAGATTCATAACTGTGAAAAATTAATGATTATTTGTTAGGCCTACTGATTGATATACTTGCATAAATCCGTCTTTCCCCCCTAACACTCCTGAGAAAAAATTGTTTTATAGGCCCTTAGATTAATTTGGCAAGGAGGCAGACTAGTTTTGCAAAGCTTATGACCAATATAATGTAGATTTGATGTTCAAAGCTGACATCACATCCTTATATTCAAGAGTCTCAGGTTAGTAAATGTTAATCCTAACAAACTAGTGACATTAAAGTGGTGCAAAGACTTTAAAAAGAACATAAAAAAACTAAAATTGTTGAACGCTTTCAACTAAATGAATATGAATTTTATATTACTCATACACTTGTTCATACTTTCTATATACAGAAGAATTTGCTTACATAATCATGTAGTCATGTAAATCAATCAGATGAAACAAAAACCACGAAAAAAGAAAAACTGCTGGCACATCATGCTTTGATGTGTGTGTGTGTGTGTGTGTGTGTGTGTGTGTGTGTGTGTGTGTGTGTGTGTGTGTGTGTGTGTGCGTGCATGTACATGTGTGTGTGTGTGTGTGAATAAAAAAAGAAGATAAATAACGGCAGTATCACATGCTCAATTAGTAAGTGACACAAGAACAATGCTCAACTCAAGACACATGAAAGTGTGCAGCAGCAATTTTCTTTTCTGCCATGCCATCTACACAAATGGCAGTAACACACAGACACTGAGCATAACTTAAGCCACATTTCAATGAAACTAAGCATTCTCTGTTCATCTGAAGTGTGTAGCCTGGTTCACAAAACAGATAGACTTGTCACGAGACTGTCACTGGGGAATGCAATATCCATGCTCCTCTACCTTCCTTCCTGTGTCTTCACCTATATATGTCCAATCCATGCTTTATGCAATGACGAAAAGTGCCTGATTCTCCAATGTCAAGACTTGCCAAGCCCCCTGAACATCTCGGATGGGGACAGTCATGGATGTGGCACAGTTTCAACAGGACCACAGTACAGGAGATTCAACAAGTGGGGTGGAACATCACTGCAAGGACATCACTTTGGTGCCAAGGCAAGCTGTTAATGGGATGTCCTTCAACAAGGCAGTGTGCCATACGAGGTGGTGGGCAGCACAACATCATCACCAAATGATTACGTCACTGTCACAGCTTTACCTTCCAAACTACTGAAGTGGAATTCCGGCCTAGAGCGTTGTTTTGACCTACAGTTGCAGAAGATGTGAGACACTCAGCAGACAGAACATCAACCCCCTCCATTGGAGTACAGAGCAGGTATATGAGGTTGAGGAGTTGGTCGAAGAGATGATGACGTTACTTGTGAGGTTGGGGTATGGAGGTGGGGGGTTGGTGGCGCCCTTACATCTTCTCATTCAAGGCCAAAAGATGCAACATCTTCATGTCACATATTTGAACACCTTCTCCATTATGTCTTCTCGTTGACAGTCTTGGGTCTGGACTTCATTGATTTTTCATTAGAATTAGAATTATCTTTTTCTTTCAAACTGAAACTTCAATTAGCCTCAGCGCTATACAATCTTATAACATAAGCAAAGATATTTGAGTGGTTCATGGGTAGGAGATTTTTTCATTCACTTCCAAAAATTCTTTTTTTAAATCAGTCAGATACCCTCATTCCTCTCTCAAAGCTCAATCAACACAAACAGGCCACATTGAGTTTTTATGTAAGAGGTTTATAGATAATTAAAATTATTAAGTTAACTACACAAATATTTTCATTCCTGTCACTGATTTGTCAAGAAATTCTAAAGAGAAGAAAGATTTCTCTAAAATTACACATCCACAGATATCAACCAGAAAAGTATGTGCAAAGAGTTTTAAAAATGTGTTGTCCAACGTTGCTTTGCACAAATTCAAACAGAATTTCCTTGAGTGTGGGGGCTAAATGACAGCCAAAGAAAAGTGGAAAGCCATACCACAGGCAGGTGTAAGCAAGGGCAACTGGTCACTAGGACGAGACAAATCCACATTACTGCACTCTGGAACTTTATTCCAAAGTTTGGGATGTATTTCTTAGAAAAATACCATTATCTGATGTGTAAATACTTCATTCACTCATGTAAAACTGTGTCATAAATGAGATGTTTGACTAATGGAGAACAGCAACCTTTTTCTGGTGTATGAATATTTCATTCACTCATTTAAAATTTGTGTCATAAATGAAATGTTTGACTAATGGAGAACAAAAACCTATCATCATGTGTTTTTTAATATCCTCCTCCTCCTCCTCCTCCTCCTCCTCCTCCTCCTCCTCCTCCTCCTCCTCCTCCTCCTCCTCCTCCTCCTCCTCATCATCATCATCATCATCATCATCATCATCATCATTTCCAGGAACTATCATATAAAAAACAAAGATTGTAAGTATTACTGAGATAATTCAAATAAATGCTATTCTACTCTACCACAAAGCTGTGGAAACCAAAAGCTAATCTCCACTAGGTGAACACTACACATTTCTATAACACAACTGCAAAGACTGTTGAAATGAAACATGAGAATCATGCTTCAACTCTGCCATGTATAAAGCAAACTAAAACTGGACTGCCATACACTTACATAAACCCATGAACTGATTGCTACTTCTACTACTTCCACTGCTGTGCTAGAATTTGATTACACCTTAACGATGAGGCCATTACTTAAGAGAGCATCGGGAAGCAAACTGCTACTCTTTTCAGCATTTTTGTTAGAAAGCAAGAAAAGCATTCTAGCCTCTCTTAGGCTTAGACTTCCTAGATACTTTTCTCATGCAGAACAGTCAGTCCCTGAAATTCAAAAAGGCAATGTTGGCTTTACAAAAAATTACAATGACTCTTGCCGTGGTCACTGTTTCATCACTAATAAATCTTTTTAAATTTATTGTGCTCTCCGAAACTCTGGTACTCCCTTATTCCTTTCTCTTTCACCACCCTGTAGCATGGTCCATTCCTTCAGTGAGTAGTAAACATACTTTGAAAATATGTGAAACTGAAGACATAAGTAATAAGTTATAATCTGAAAAATGGTTATAATCATCTTGATGATACTGAAAATTCTGCACCATTAAACACTTTGCTTGGAACAAAATCATTATCTCTGTGTGTACTTACCATCAAAGCCCACGTTGACATGTCCAACGTTGACATACAGGGCTTCAGTCTCCCGACCCTCAATGACGTAGAGCAAACACTCGTGGATGAACTTGTACTGCGTCTGAAAGCGCGAATGCCATGAATCTTTGTCATCATAGAAATACAGCACTGGATAGATGTAGTGTCCAGTCCTCCTTGGGAGTATCCCTTTCTTCCAGCAGATGTCAACTGCATGCTTGAGCATGCACACAAGAATTCATCTCTGTCTGTCTGTCTGTCTGTTTGTACGTCTGTCTATCTAGTCTGGTTTGGTCTGTGTCTGTTTCTAACTCTCTGTCGTCCATCCGTCTCTGACTCTCTGTCTGTCAGTCTGTCTGTCTCTGTCTGTCTGTCCGTCCGTCCGTCTGTCTGTCCGTCCGTCCGGTTGGTCTGGTTTGGTTTGGTCTGTGTCTGTTTCTGACTCTCTGTTTGTCTGTCCGTCCGTCCATCTCTGACTGTCAGTCTGTCTGTCTCTGTCTGTCCGTCCATCTGTCTGGTTGGTCTGATTTGGTCTGATCTGGTCTGTTTCGGTCTCTGACTCTCTGTCCGTCCGTCCGTCCGTCCATCAGTCTGTTTCTCTGTCTCATCTAATTTTGCATACCTCACCCATCTGTCCTCACTCTCATTACTTTTCAGTCTCCTTCCCTTCCCTCTATGTGTGTGTGTGTGTGTGTGTGTGTGTGTGTGTGTGTGTGTGTGTGTGTGTGTGTGTGTGTGTGTGTGTGTGTGCACGCGCGCCTGTCTTTATATATGTGTGCATGTCCGTGTGTGGCCATATGTGTTTGTGCGTGTCATAGCTTATACATGAGTGCATTAAATGCCCATGGATCTGTCTCTGTCTCTTACTTTGCCCTTTCTTTCTACTATCCTTTGGACTCTCTCTCCTCCTCCACTAAGACTACAGCTGCAACAACCCCAAGCCCAGCATACCTCGGTTTGCACCATGAGGACTCGCTCCTTCCGGAGCTGGTGCACGATGCTGTAGATGTCAAGCTGGCCAGCTCCACTGCCCAGCTGCTGTAGACATGTATCCAGCACGATGAACGTCCCTGACCTTCCCACGCCAGCACTGCAAGGTCAAGGTCAAAGTGACATGACAAAGTGTGCAAGAAAACGTATGCAATTCATGATATTTAAATAAACCCAGATTTCTCCTGCACTAGGTAGTGGGCTGCCAGGAACTGGTGATCTCTATATTGTATACAAGATAAAAGGGAATGGAAGTTCCTGTAAATTCTATTTATTTTGTTTTACTTTGGCATGACATAGGCTCACACAGTCACACAGAGGGGAAGGCGCATCATAGATGTTCACCAAGTACACTCATTCAGGCACAGACACACCCACAGACAAAATGACAACACATGGAATGGAATAGTCAAGGCAATTCACCTTTCATCCAAAGTAACTCGCAAAAACATAAATAAAGTTTGTCCATGAATTTGTAAACTTTTTTCAACAGGTTTTGCACTAATTATGACAAATTTAGCTCCAAAACAACTAGATATAATAGGAATGAGGAAAAGGAGAATGACACAAGCTCAGGGGGAAAAACAAAAGAAGAAAAGAGGAAGAGAGAAGAGGAGAGGATGAGAGGAGAGAAGGAGAAAACAAGAGAGGAAGAGAAAAGAGCAAAGGAAGAGACGAGAGGAGAGGAGAGAAAGAGAGAAGAATATGAAAAAGGAGAAGAAGAGAGGATAAGAAAAGAGGAGAGAAAAAGAAAAGAGGTGAGAAAGAAAGAAGAGGAAAAGAAGAGACAAAAGGAGATACAAAGAAAAGAGGAGAAGAAGAGAAAATGTGATGGTGGGGTCTGAAGGTTGCAGGTAGGCAGGCTTCTCTGTGAGGAAGAAGGCGATCGCGTTCCGCGTTTCCAACACTTTATTTCAGCCTGTGTTGTCTACCCAGATGGTAGCGGGTCTCTCTAAGCAAGCACTGCAGCCTCTATTTATCAAGATGGACAAGAGTAGGAACAAAGCGGGAACAGAACCGGAAGGGTTCACTTCCGGAGACAAAGGAGAGAAGTTCTCTCTTCCGGTGAAAGAGGAGAGGGTGGTAACAATGGAGAAAAACAGGGGGGCAGAGAGACGTGGGAACAGGGGGCAGAGAGGCGTGGCTGCTCCAAAAACTGACCTCTTGGAGACAACTATGTCAGCCAGCCTTCAGCCCAGTGCTGCCAGAGGAGAGGAGTGGCCGCGATAACAGCAGAGAGAGAGAGAGAGAGAGAGAGAGAGAGAGAGAGAGAGAGAGAGAGAAAGTCACATGGCAAGAGATTGACAAGAATGAGAACAAATAATTCAGTAGGGTAGGATTTCCTCTTGGTTACAAAAAGAAAAGAAGTGAGAAAAGGAGAGGAAGAGAAAATGAGGAGAGGAAGAGAAAATGAGGAGAGGAAGAGAGAAGATAAGAAGAAAGAAAGAGAGCAGAAGAAGAGAGAAGAGGAAAAGAAGAGAAGAGGTGAAGAAAAAAAGGTGATAAAGAGAGAAGAGGAGAGGAAGAAAACAGAGAAGAGGAAGAGAGGGGAGGGAGAAGAGGAGAGATAGAAAACAGAACAAGAAGAAAGATCAGGAGAGGAAAAAAGAAGAGAGGAAGAAAGGAGATGAAGAGAAAGAGGAAAGAAAGAAAAGAGAGGAGAGGAAGAGAAGAGGAAAGAAGGAAGAGGAGGTGAAAGAAGAGAAGATAAAGAGAGGAGAGGAAGAAAACAGGAGAGGAGATGACGAAAACAGGAGAGGAAAAAGGGAGAAGAAAAGAGAGAAAGGAGAGAAAGGAGGAAAAGATAAAAAGGAAAGGAAGAAAGGAAAAAAATAGAAAAAAGAAAGGAAGAAAGGAGATGAGAAGAAGAAAGAAGAGGAGAAGAAGCGAGAAGAGGATAGGAAGAAAGGAGAAGAAGAGAGGAGAGGAAGTGAGAGGCAGAGAGAAAGAAAGAGAGAGGAGGAGAAGAGAAAAGAGGAGAGAAGAGGAGAAGAAGAGAGAAGAGGAGAGGAAGAAAGAAGTGGAGAGGAAGAGAAGAGAGAAGAGGGAGAAGAGAAGAGAAAGCGAAGAAGAGAGAAAGAGAAGAGCAATAAAGTACAAGAGGAGAGAAAGAGAGAAGAGGAGAGAGAGGAGAAGAACAGAGAAGAGGAGAAAAACAGTGAAGAGGAGAAAAACAGTGAAGAGGAGAAGAACAATGAAGAGGAGAAGAACAGAGAAGAGGAGAAGAACAGAGAAGAGGAGAAGAAAAGAGAGGAGGAGAAAAACAGAGCAGAGGAGAGGAAAAGAGAAGAGGAAGGGAAAAAAGAAGGGAGGAAGAGATAAGAGGAAATGAAGAGATGAGGGAGAGATAAGAACGGAAGAGAGGAGAGGAGAGGAAGAGAGAAGAGGAAGAGAAAAACAAAGAACAGAGAAGAGGAGAGGAAAATAGAAGAGAAGAACATAAGTGAGGAAGAGAAGAGAGGTGAGGAAGAGAGAAAAAGAAAAAGAGAACAGAAGAGGAGAGGAAGAGAGAAGAGAGAGAAGAGGAGAAGAGGAGAGGAATAGAGGAGAGGGGAGGGGAGGAAGAGAGAAGAAGAGAGGAAGAGAGGAAGAGAGAAGAGGAGAGGAACATAGGAGAGGAGAGGAAAAGAGGAGAGGAGAGGAACAGAGGAGAAGAGAGGAACAGAGGAGAGGAAGAGAGAAATGGGACGCAGAAGGAAAGCAGGCAAAAGGGTGGGGGATGGAGGTGATGACAGTGATTATGGGAGGAGGGAATAAACTCAATAGTAAGAGCAGACAGGGTGATGGAGACCAGCAATAGAGGAAGAAGAAATGGAGCATGGAGGAAGAAATGGGAGAGAAAGTGAACGAACAAAGAAATAATCCTTGAAACCAATGATAGTACAAAGTGAGAACAAGTTTGGAGACACCAAAAAGCTGCCATCCAAGGACTTGCTACCTGCAGTGGGTGATGATGGGGCCGCCCTCTCGGATGAGCTTGTCTCTCACCACTCGCACAAAGCGGATGAGAGAGGTGGGGTCCTTGGGAACGCCAAAGTCAGGCCAGGCCTTGTAGTGGAAGTGCCGCACTTGTCTGGTGGTATCTCCCTGCACAGCAAACAGAGGAACATGTGCATCTCAGGAGCACTAGGCTGTCAACTCTGAGGTTGGGGGTTCATTCCCCACTTGAGGTTTTGAATATTTTTTAGAAAAATGGTTTGATCTCTCTCTCTCTCTCTCTCTCTCTCTCTCTCTCTCTCTCTCTCTCTCTCCTCTCCTCTCATATCTCTCTCTCTCTCTCTCTCATATCTCTCTCTCTCTCTCTCTCTCTCTCTCTCTCTCTCTCTCTCTCTCTCTCTCTCTCTCTCTCTCTCTCTCTCTCATATCTCTCTCTCTCTCTCTCTCTCTCTCGGTAACTGACGTGATGGACAGTGATGAACTTTTTCGCTCTCGCTACTCGCGCAACAAGACTTGTTGTTGAAGTCTTGATCCCACCCCCACCCACCCGACCCCTGACGTTTTATTTTTCGTTTAAGTAATTTGGACCCAATTGTAATAGGCCGGTGGCCTGAACAATAAACCTTTCGTTCATTCGTTCATTCTCTCTCTCTCTCTCTCTCTCTCTCTCTCTCTCTCTCTCTCTCTCTCTCCCTCTCTCTCTCATGCTGATTATGGCCGACGATCTTTTAGATAAAATTTGAGGGAAACAAAATATTTTTATGAACCTACAACTGAAAGTGGGAGTGAATGAGTAAGAAAGAGTGAAAGGATGGAAGGAAGGGAAAACTAAATAAAGTAAGCACACTTACCAAGCTCATACGGAACTCTGAGACGGTGTAGTCAGGAAGGTGAGTCTCATTGAGAATGGCAAGCTGAAGGTCTCCATAGAACTGGGGCTCTGTGTCTGTCGGCCAGTAGTGATCACTCTTCTCCTGCACACATCAAGACAAGACCACTTTAGAAGCCATGTCAAACAAATTCATTCATCTTTGAAGCAATGCATTTAAACACCAATTCAATCAACACACGTCTATTTGCCACTGCTGCTGTCTCAGCGACACATCTGTGAAACAATGGAGAATATTGTTATTTCAAACATAACATGACAGACATCGACAATGCAACAGTAAAGTGATATGATCACATAATGATCCATTTTTATTCACAAACATGTCATATAGAATTTAAAGTACATACAACAAACAGCATATCAACACAGAGCATGAAATTTGTTAATCAACAGGTTAGACTTTTCAAATACACACACACACAATGAGATAAACCCATGACCCATGCACAATAGAATGAAAACCATTACGGACCTGTTGGGTTGGATATGAATAAAAACAAGAGTCAACCTCTAGAACCAGCAATGGCCCAAATTTTATCTCAGTGGCCACTGAGAGAGAATGAAATGAAGGTTAAACACGAGGATCAAATAATGGGGTGTAGAAGATCTCTTACGTACATCCCACTCATCTGGATGAATGATTAGCATGTCGCCCATCCAGCTCTCCTGTTGTGTCAAACAATAACAACAACTACAACAGGTCACTACAAACACATGTTTATACACGTGTTTTCTTTGAATATGTGGTCAGAAATCAATAAGCAAATAAATTGTTCCGGATAGCCCTCTTGATTAATAAATGGCAACCAATCTATTTCTTTAAACATATAGATGAAGAAGGTTTGTCTGTTTATCTGTTTGTTACTCCTGCCTACAATGTATTACTTTGTGTAGCATAACAGTTTCAAAATATATATTTCTAATGCCATTGCCTTAAGTGATTTGAGAGAAAATAGATTATTATGATCAAACAATTCACAGACCAACTCAACCAAATTCCACTTTCCAGGGATTAGACAAATGATTACAAAAAGAAGAAGAAACAAACTGCATTTTCCCATTTCATTTTTATTTCATGGGTGATCCCATTTTAGCAATGTAAAGTTTATCATCAGCAAAAACAGGGTAGACATAGTTTAATATTTTTTATGCTTCTTTTACAGAGTAGCTCTCTGCACACGAAGTTTCCAGTGTCAATGGAACTGCAAGGAAGAATGGTCAGTGAATATTTGGCCAAAAGCATGAGTAACTCTCCAACTCCGAAAGCAATCACTCCTATTTCCCTGAGAGCCAGAGTTAGACTTCCCCAAAAAGTTAATAAAGTTAATAATCCGAACTGAAAGATAAAAGTTTAACTCCTAGTATTGCATCTTACTAAAAATTGTTAATAACTTTACAGTCGCTAGAAGAATTCATAGAAAGCTTATTTTCTGACTAAAACATCAGATTAAATCACTACTTTTTTCTCTCTCAAAATTTCAAACTATTCAAAGGCATGGGTGGTCTAAAGCAAAATAAGAGGAGCAAAAATGTTTACACGTGGACAAACTGTAGGGGTCGTGGGTAGTGCAACTTTTCACTAAGCTAGAAATAATGCTGGGCTCTTACCCTGCCTTTTTCCATGCACTTAGTGAGCATGACGATGTTTCTAGCATTCTGCTCCCAGACCATTCTCCAGAAGTCATCTCGGGTGGCAGGAAGTGGACCCTGGGTGGCCACGTACTCACGCTTGGAGATGAAACCCTGAAGAGTGCAATACAGAATATTAGCTACCGCACAATCTTGAAGGAACACTGGGAGACGAGTTACTATTATGATGCAAGGACAATGATAAAACATTTCCTCAGCAGCATCAGAACAGAACACCACATGCATTTATCAGTTGTCTTCAGCATTATAAATTCATTGTGTTCCTTTTTATCTTTCTTTTACTCCATTGGAAATGTCTAACTAGTGACAAATTAAAGAATATATTAATCAATCTCACATGTCTGGTTTCCACATGAAACGTATACCAGATCTGGCTTCTCAACAGCTACTACAACTGCGTACTCCTCATTTTATAACCAAACCCAACATTTTCTCTACAGAGTAAAATATGTTGGCAACTCTCAAAACATTCCCAATAGAGTAATTTCCCCTTCAGCATAAACCTCTGTCCTAATAACCACTTTCACTGCTGACTTACAGGCATGTAGTTGGCATTGATGTAGTCAGACCCCTCATCATCATCCGTGGGAAGCAGTTTGACTCTGGAGTGGTCATAGGGGAGGATGTTGGTGAAGCGGTTCTTGGGTCGGTTGGCAGGGATCTCTGCAGCGTGGCATGGCTGGTCTCTGCCCACCTCCTTGAGGTCCTGCAACATGGAGAATGCGTTGTGCACACTTCTACAGATTTTCACAGGCATGCATGTATGCACTTGTGTAAACACACACACACACACACACACTCACACAAACACACACACACACACACACAAATCACACACACAAGATTGCATGCTAATGCTGTAAATTTTAAAAAAAGAAGATAAAATGTTATCCGATGGTATTTATGGCAAGAGGATGAAATAATGTAAGATATGATAAGGTGAATGAAATAAATGAAACAAAATGAAATAAAACAGAATGAAATGGAATGGAGTGGAATTTAAATTTAATAATAAAGAAAAATAAAAAGTAAACATAAATAAATCACTTTCATAAAATTCATTAGATTCTGTGGAAATAAATGGATATACATTTTCAAAACACAGTTAACAGCAATAGACGAACATTTAAGGTTGAAAATTACATAAAAATCAAGTAACTGGAAAAAAGGGGCACATTGACTTTACATCTATTAACCACATCTGGTAAAATTAATGACACAAATTCTAAAATCTCACCTCGAATTCTTCAGCATATCTGAGGTCGGAGTCAGAGCTCATTCTCAGTACATGTTCCTTGAATTCACTCACACTGATGGGTCGGCTGAAGATGAAAAGAAATACTGAGATTTTATAGATGCTCATGTGTCAATAAACTTACATGGATTCTCATTAGACCAGCTATGTAAAAGCGTTCCCAAGTCTCTATCATTGAAGTATACTAAAATTCTAAAAGGTTTTTTAAAGTTATTAACCTATAAATAACAAAAACCCACCCACCCACCTGCCTGCCTACCCACCCGCCTGTCTACCCACCCAGACTAATTACACACACTCCAAAATATACATGAGATCAATCAAAATTCAAATTAAAAACGCATGAAAATCACTTTTCAAAGTACATGCCATACAAAAAGTTCCAAGCGTATGCAAAAAATTCTTTTATTTGCATATTCTATAAATTTCAAATGAGCCTTTCATGAACAGACTTCTTAATTAGTAAAGTTGCTTCTGCTCAGGACAGTCCCCCAGTTTTGTTCAGTGTGAAACCCTCACAGAAGCCAAGGTTCTCCTGGTTTCCACCTGAATTTGTGGAGAGATGACCTCTCCCAGGAACCACCATACTTGTGAGCAGGCTTGGGCTTCCGGCGTCGGTAGATGAAGACAGCGATGACAGCAAGGATTGCCAAAATGATAATGGCAGCGATGACGCCTCCAACAACTCCACCAACATTAGTCGGCACCGCGGCTGCAAGTACATACCATCATTAGCTTTGGTTCATTATCTACGAAGGGCCAAAGAAAAAAAAAAGTTATTTACAGGAACTTCCCTCTCCTTCTAACTTGTCTAAAATACATCATCATTGTTATCATTACACCTATCACCCTAGGAAATGTGTAGTCCAATGCTCTCAATAAAACAATAATCATGTCATACAGTCATTTCATTCTTATTATGATAATCACTGTCATTAAATTCTTCACTGTCATCTTCATAACCGGCAACAGTGTGAATATAAGTTGTTGTTTCGTCCGTCGAGTCGACGAGGACCACTCTAGTCATCCGGGGGGTTGCTGGGACTGGTTCTGTCTGTGTGTGCGCAGATGGCTAACGAGGCCGATCATGGCACGGAAGGTTCGGGAACAGAAGGGACATGGGACAAGTGGGACGTCTCCAGGGGGGTTGACAGCATGGGCCTTGCGGGCTTGCCTCTTCTTTTCTGCGGCAGTGATCCTGTTTGCCTCGCATGTCTTGGCACCTTTGTGGATGGAAGAGCGCCAGGTGGATCGGTCCATTGCAGCCCGTTCCCACGTGTCTGGATTGATGGCAAAAGCTTTCAGTGAAGCTTTCAGGGTGTCTTTGAAGCGCTTCTTTTGCCCACCGTGGGACCGCTGGCCATGCCGTACAAGTATAAGTACAACAGACAATGAGGCAGGAGGCTTGTTTGATATTTCAAAATTATTTTAGTCTTGGGTTCACAACCGAAATAAGAGCAAACAGAATGCACTCCTTTAGCACTACTGCTGCCTCTCACTGCATTTGGATGCTGCTAATAATAATAATAATAATAATAATAATAATAATAGTTTATTCATACGCACATACCTTCCCTTGACAGGCAAGCTCATGGCGTTTACAATCCAAAGAATCAACACTCATACAACCACTCAACACCACAATCCTACAAAAACTCACACACTACACACATAAACAAAAAACAAAAACTAAGATCCAGTAGAACAAATAGAACAAACAGAACAAACTATACAATGTACACAGCACTTGCAGGCCAGGTCAAGTAAGGCGAAGCAGCTCAGCGGGAAAGGCGGATCGGAAGAGGTGGGTCTTTAGAGCACTTTTGAACTGGGGCAGAGTGTTACAATGACAGAATGAGAGAGGGAGACTATTCCAGGTTACAGGTTCAATATAGGAGAAGGCACGCTGTCCTTGAGTTTTCTTATTACGGCGGGTGACTTTAAGCATTCTAGAGTCAGCAGCTGAGCGTAGAGATCTGGAGGGCGTGT
This sequence comes from Theodoxus fluviatilis, assembly GCA_034096865.1. NCBI lineage: Eukaryota > Metazoa > Mollusca > Gastropoda > Cycloneritida > Neritidae > Theodoxus > Theodoxus fluviatilis. The sequence goes on from JAWQFJ010015955.1 coordinate 62,161, forward strand.
AGACTGCAAGAATTTCTGTAACTGGTCAACGGATGGCGTGGGTGACGCAGCAGCCAGAGCAGCCACATCATGTGTGAACACAGTCAAATCAATCCCACTGAGGTTTCGAACGCTGCGGTACTCCGGCCGCCGCACCAGCCGCCGTACATCCAAGTCACACCACACAGCGAAATGGTCAGAGGTCAAGGATTGAGAGACATGACATGAACGAAACACATTGTCATCAGGACGAAACAGCACCCAGTCAATGATATGACCAGACCTGTGAGTGGGGTCTGAAACAGCTTGCTTCAGACCGAAGGTAGACAAGATGTATCAGCAAAACCTCAGCAGAAAATCCAAAAAGCGAATGTTGTGTGAAGTTCCTGCAAAGAATACCGTATTTTGTCAAAAAGACGCGCCAGGCGCATGAAAATTTGCAGAGTGAGTGCATCAATTTGGAATCCTCACTCGTAAGGCCAATTGCTTCATTATTATTTGTTCTCAAGATGAACTATGTGTTTTCATCGTTTTCTTTCACCTTATTACCTGATCAAAAAGTACTTTCCTCTTAAAATGCTTGTGTAATCACACGCATTAAATACACAAGTGTTTGGGTTTGAGATTTCAAGAAACGCTCACTGTTACGGCTGGCTAATCAGATAAGATAACAAGAGTAGGCGGGGAAAAGTGTGCAGCTGGCAGAGGAAGCTCTGGCGAACCAGTGCTCCGTTGCGCTCAGCGATAGCGACAGCGGCGCTGACGATTCCCTAGGGGAGGCGCGTCTATTAGGCAAAATACGGTAAATGCTGTGTAAGTGTTTACTGTCATCTCTGACAAAACAGCCATCTGAAGTGGAGACAGCTCAACATACAGCCACAGCCACCAGATTACACCCTCTTCAGCTGGAACCCCTGACTGGTGGGCTTTAGAGGTCTGCTACAGAATTTCATTCAGCAGCGGCACCAGACAGCAGAAGAGGCTCTCGAGTGGAGTAGGAGGATGAGGAAGTTGGAAATGGGGGAGTGGGGGGTGGGGGGGAAGGGGGGAAGGGGGGAAGGGGGGTGGGGGGGAAGGGGGGAAGAAGAGATCAAACCACCCTGGAAGACTGAGCCCAACTTTGCAATAATTATCCCAGTTTAAAAAAACATTTTTGTGAAAAATGGACGAACTGTCAGCTGTCATATTGAGGACTGAGAGCTTCAAACGCAGTTTTGTCAGTTTCCAGGTTTTCACCACTATGTGCTAGATTTCAGACACCATAATAAATGAAATGCTCAGAGTAGCTGTCTTTATTTTGGGTCAGGACATTCTACCTTATGTACAGTGCCTCTGTGCAAAATTATAATATTCTATCAATATGCACATTGGAAAGCTAATCAGAGTAATTTATAAGAAACTGATTCCAGTTTTCTCCTGTCCCAGGAATTGAACTACGGCACTGCGCCTCTCACATAATCAAACGCCAAATCTTGCTTGCCCAATTCCGCCTGTCAAAAGACAGGGTTTCAATAGGCAAGTAGAGGTTGAGGAGCTGACTATGCACAAATGCAGGAGGGGAGACTACTGGATATGGAGCTGCCAGGAGCTGGTGATCTACATGTCAATAGTAAACGTGGTTTAAAGTAGATCCTTTTAAGACGATTTTTTTCTTTTTTTGCATATCATAGACGTTAAACCAACACACACAAACGCACAGAGGGGAAGGTGCACCATAAATATTCACCTTATACATTCATATTCATTCACACACACACAGGGTTACAACACATAATCTATGCAAACATATCACAGGTAGACAACACTTTAAAAGTACAACCTGTTGGATGCGAAAATTAGACCCCAAAAATTCAACTGGCAAAAAATGGTGGTTACTGGGCACCACCATAACCACATTCTCAAACCCACGACAGCAGTGTTAGAACCCTTTGAACACTCTCCGATCCATGGCCACACACCTGTCTTGATGGGCTGGGAGAGAGCCGTGTCCGAGTGTCCACCCGAGGTGTAGGCACGGAGCTTCACGTAGTAGGTGGTCTCTGGCTTAAGGGGGCCATTGCAGTACTCCATGCTCTGACAAG
>JAWQFJ010015957.1:0-22420 GCA_034096865.1 Theodoxus fluviatilis
AACGTGTAAAGTCGATTGTGTGCTTGTGTTCGGATTTTGGGCTAATAGCATATACGCAGAATGCTCCTGAATCACGCCGTGGTCAGGTCGTCGTTTCGTTCTAATAGCGGCATAAATACTTGTACCAAAGAATCGTCGTGTAACACACGATCTTAGCTTTTGTTACAGTCTCACACATTACGAAAAGCACCTGCGCAAAAAGATTGGTAGAAATTACCGTCCCATTCGGGGGCCAAGGGAAGATAACCTAAACGTGCTTTCCAAGCAGGTTGGTTGTGACAACATCCAGCGATTACAACATCGTTAACTCCGATCCAACTTAAGAATCAGCGTGCGGCAGGTTTCTACATTTTACCAGACTCGACACGATGTCGCAGAAGAAAAGTGAGGAGAAAAAGGACAACGTCGAAATTAAGGTGAGTTCTTCTGTTTTAGGTTTACTCATGTTCTACTCACTGTTTCTTCATCAAATCAAATACTATACTCATGATTATGCTGTCATACTCGTAGTGCTGTGTCAGTGAATGATGTAGTCGCTTCTGTTTTTGACTCTCATGAATACGATGATCTTCCCTCACCTCAGTTCAATTTCCACCTCTTCATGACCGTTTATTTCGAACCGGTGAACTTTGTTAATATCAACACTGGTAACTATAGCGTGTTTGATTACATGTTGCCTTGTTGGATGGGAATGGAGGGTGTGTGTGTGTTGTGTGTGTGTGTGTGTGTGTGGGTGTGTGGTGTGTGTGTGTGTGTGTGAGACGAGAAGAGAGAAGAGAGAGGAGAGAGAGGAGATGACGAGAGAGAGAGGAGAGAACAAATGAGAGGGGAGAGAGAGAGAGAGAGAGAGAGAGAGCGAGCGAGAGAGAGAATAAACAACAGTTTGATAATACCAATCACCACACCACCCCCATCACAGTGCTACACACACGCACACACACGCACGCACACACACACACACACACACACACACAAACGCACGCACACACACACACACACACACACACACACACACACACACACACACACACACACACACACACACACACACACACACAGGTAACATATTTCCTGTTGTCATCACCTGCCCCTCCAGGCTCTCTTTGTGATGCTCCCACCAGTGAATGAATAAATGAATGGAGTTTTACATCTAACAGCCATTGTAGGCCATCTAAGGTCATTGACTAAGAGTAGATGAATGACTGGGTGAATGAATGGGGTTTTCAGATCCATAGCATTTGTAGGGTATGGCAGTAGCTACAAGTAACAATCACACTTTTGTTCATTTAGTATAACCCCTAGTTTGTAGTTTTATTTGTCTTGCATTGTGAAATTTCTTTTGTGCATTGTCATTTACCTATTGTCAGTGAAATGCAACTTTATTTTCCATATTTTGGTTGAATAAAGTACATATGTTATATTATGTGCCTTTTTGCAAATTGTGCAGGCAGGCTTAGTCGATCTATTCCAACCCCCAACACGCAGTGGGATATTGACTTCAAAATCTTTAGTGCTGGTTAGAGTAAAAGCAAGTCCTAAGAGCAAGAGCTTCTCCTGTAGCTCAGCTATGCCAAGCTCCAGGCATCCAAAGAGGGTAAAGAGGCTGGTCTCTTCTATTCTACCCGAGTCAGTAGTGACTCTGGCACAGTTCGAAATGAATGAGTAATAGACTTGACCCTTCACAGTACAGCATTGCACCCTAAATAGTTTGTTCTGATACTCTTTTTCTCCACTTTTTACAGAAATCATTCAGATATCAAAACTTGTTTCCATTTCAACACAAACATTTTATTTTATCAAATAAACGCTTGTTTATTGTCTCAACAAGAGTAAGTTAAAAGTTTTGTGTAAAATAGTCTTAGAACTACTTTAACGGCGTATGGCAGGGAGCAGGTCGGCTACCCCACAAGCCTCTCGTGTGACCTCCATTTGCATAATTCGGACAAAAATCTTCTATCATGTGATGTCAATTGGGCTAGAGACACTTTCACCGGTAGGCGAAGTCTCTAGTGAACTAGAATGGGTCTCTTCACCACCACCCCACTCTCCCAACCCTCCATCAGGACAGGGTCAGATCATGAAGACCTCATAATGCATTCAAATCAACCCTGAGATAATGAATCCAACTCATGCACAGCTATCAACAGAGTAGCCAGACACCATATCCAACCCGCAAGAAATATCTTTACACTTATCCACCAGCCAAGCAAAAATCTTCGATAGGCTCTCACTCACCATATTTTCTGACAGGAAGATTTTCTTGTGAAGCAGACTGGGTCACAGCCAGACCCCCACCATCTTGGTCTCTGGCCAGCAGGTCTTACTAGGCCATTTCTGTATCCATGGTCTGAAATATAGTACAGGACAGCAACCCTGAGAGAATTATCCTAACTCATGCACAGTCACAAACTGGTAGTGAAACCCCATTCCCAACCCCCCCCCCCCTCCCCCCCCCCCTCCCCCCCCCCTCCCCCCCCCCTCCCCCCCCCCCCTCTTGGAAATAACTGTACACTCATCTACCAATCCAGCAAAAAACAACGTGAAACCCTCACTCACCATTCTTCTGGCAAGAAAATTTTCCTCTAAAGCGGACTGCCGCCATCAATCATAAACTGACTTCAACCTTTTGGTCTTTGTTCAGTCAGATTTGCTAGGCCACTGCCTATAAGATCTGAAATAGAGTATGGGAAAGCAACCCCTGTGCTTCTCTTCTCACACACACACACACACACACACACACACACACACACACACCACAGGCAGGCAGGCAGGCAGAGAGGCAGGGAGGCAGGCAGGCAGGCAGGCAGGCAGGCAGAATGAACTGGTTGACTAAGCAAGCATACATACATTGGATTTCGAAGAAACACATACTACCCTGATGGGTTTGAAGTCTTCTGCAATTTGAACCACAAGATAATTTCCAGCCGCACATTCAGTGCTGTTTGGGGCTTGCCCTGCAAATGCCACTGGAGCAGGCCCAGAGAGCACAGAGACTGCAGCAATCCAGTTGATGTGGGAGGTAGTGGTGCAGCATAGGCTGTAAGCAAGCCTTGTCATTTAATTTCACTGCAACATAGTAAATATTGTTGCAGAGCATTTTTCTTTCCAGGACAAGTAATATAATGCAAGGCAAATAGGCAAAGCAATTTTGAGCAGCTGAGCTGTAACACTGTTACTCTCATAAAGTAATGTGACTTATTATTCAAACTATACCAGTTCATACAGTTTCTCATGTTCTGCTGCAATATGATCCAAAAACACTTATCATGAAAGAAGTTGATGGATGGGTTGAATGATGAATGGATGGATGGGATGGGATGGATGGATGAGTGGATGGATGGATGGATGGACATACGGATGGATGGACATACTTTTGTCCTCAGGAAATTCTATTACACTTTATTAAGAATACATACATGTAAGCATGAAACTGGAGTTGCAGTGATGACAAAGGGACTGTCAACATTGCTTCATCATCTTGTCAGCATCACTGACTCCTGACTTGCACACTTGTCTGTTTCAGATGAAGGAACAGAAGATCCTGCAGAGTGAGCTGCAGTCACTGAGAAAGGGAGCAGTAAGTGTTCACTCTGTTGTGTCTGTATACATGGTGAGCTGCAGTCACTGAGAAAGGGAGCAGTAAGTGTTCACTCTGTTGTGTCTGTATACATGGTGAGCTGCAGTCACTGAGAAAGGGAGCAGTAAGTGTTCACTCTGTTGTGTCTGTATACATGGTGAGCTGCAGTCACTGAGAAAGGGAGCAGTAAGTGTTCACTCTGTTGTGTCTGCATACATGGTGAGCTGCAGTCACTGAGAAAGGGAGCAGTAAGTGTTCACTCTGTTGTGTCTGTATACATGGTGAGCTGCAGTCACTGAGAAAGGGAGCAGTAAGTGTTCACTCTGTTGTCTGTATACATGGTGAGCTGCAGTCACTGAGAAAGGGAGCAGTAAGTGTTCACTCTGTTGTCTGTATACATGGCTGATCTCAGTGGGGGGTTTTCCCCTCAGCATTCTGCTTGTCTTTCCTGGAATTATTTTACCTTTTTCTGAGGGAAACAATGCTTGATTTAACGATGCAACTTTATACCCATTCATGGGTGCTCAAACTGCACATCCATCCACACTACCCATTTATTAAAGTTTTTTCTGTCTCACAATTTCATTTCACTATCACTTACTTTGCCCTCCCTTTACTCTCCACTCCCTCACATTTTTTTCTTACCTTGTACCAATTTTAGCTGTACTCCTACCTCACTGTTTGGTTATTGTGTGGGCATCTGCCTTGTACTGTCACATGTCACGGTCAAAATAGCTCCTGAGAGTTGCATTATTTTACGCCCTTCCCCCCAAAAAAGTTGTGGTTAAGGTAACTTTGGAAAAATAAGGAAAAGTAGGTAGGTAGGTGAACTCTTTTTCCCCCAGAAAGGAGGCCAGATTGAGACTGTCCACATTCGTGTGTGTGTGTGTGTGTGTGTGTGTGTGTGTGTGTGTGTGTGTGTGTGTGTGTGTGTGTGTGTGTGTGTGTGTGTGTGTGTGTGGTGAATGGGGTGTCAGGTCGAGACAGTACCTCTGATGGAGGAATAGTCGTGCTCTTCAGAGTAGTTCATTCGCTTTGGTTTTCACCTGGCACTCAGCTGTTACCAATGGCTCCTCATAGCTGTCTGCATGCGATAGCAGCCACACCCCAGGCAACCGCTTTGACTGGCCAGCAGAATCTGGTGAGAGTAGCCTGTGGGTCTGAGACCCTCAGTGAGTTAGGGCTTGTCACCCCTTGCATGTGAAGACTGAATCCGGCAGACTACCTGGTGCTCAAAAGGTAGGAAGGTGGACCCAGCAAAGCTTGGTGGAGTGCAACTAGGGCACAGTGAGACTCGTAGGACACTACTCAGTGCTGGCCATCCACTGCATCCTAACCATCACCAGCCCTCTTGACTATGTCTTGCCACTGGACACAGATAGGTCAGGACGAGTGAGTGAGGCTGATGACTGTGCAACTCTCCTTCACTTTAAATCCAAGTGAAGTGCAAGTCATGACTTCAGTCAACTTCAAGTCCTGTGGCGATGGGTAAGTGGCGAAGCAGCAGGTGCAGATACACTGGAAGCTGTAGTCACAAACCTGCACACAGGTGGCTCAAGGCATAAGGTTGCTCTCTGCTGGACAGAAGCAGCAGTGGAGTTCGGCAGCCCCCTGGGTGACTGAGCAGCCTTTTTAAGGAATTGCACTGCTTGCCTCCAAGGAGGGAAGGGCTAGAAAAGGTGCCTGAAACATAGTCTGCTTCATCTCACTCTGCCCAGCACACCGTGGTTGGTGGGGATCCCACTCACCGGTTGAACAATAAAGAAAAAAGTGCAAGTAATCAACCTTGGCACATGGAATGTACGACCCCTGCTTGACCACACCTGGGCAGACAGACCAGAGAGAAAACTGCCCTGGTTGCCAAAGAACTAGCTCGCCACAATGTGGACATAGCAGCGCTTATTGAAACACACTTAGAGGACAAGGGTGAGTTCACAGAACATGGTGGTGGATATATCTTTTTTTTCTGAACAACGAGAGGCAGGCAGGCATTGGATTCGTCGTCAAATCCCACCTTTCCTGGAAACTTGCAAAACTTCCAAAGGGTACCAACAATCGCTTGATTGTGCTTCAGCTTTCACTTGGAGGCAAGAAGACTGCAACACTGATCAGTGCAAATGCCCCAACAATGACCAACCCAGACAATATAAAGGCTAAGTTCTATGAAGAACTGGATGCCCTTATTGCAGATGTCCCACAGTCAGAGAAACTCATTGTCCTTAGGAACTTCAACGCCAGAATTGGGACCGATCACCAGACCTGGGATGGGATCCTTGGAGGACACAGCACCTGCAAATGCAACAGCAATGGCCTCCTGCTCCTCAGATTGCGAGCTACTCATGACCTTACAATGTCCAACACTCTATTCTGCCTCCCCACCTGCAAGAAGACAACATGGATGCACCCATGCTCTGGGCACTGGCATCTGATTGATTACATTATTACCAAAAAGAGGGACAGGCAGGATGTGAGAGTGACAAGGGCCATGTGTGATGCCCACTGCTGGACTGATCATCGCCTTGTTGTGTCCAAATACAAACTCCACATCATGCCCATGAGACGACCCCAGGGTCAGAAAACCGTGAAAAGAATTAATGTCTCCAACTAAAATCTGCCAGATCTCTGAGGAATTCATGCATGACCTGGATAGCAGGCTAATGGACACACTTCAAGATGACAACATCACTGGAGAGCAGTGGGCCGCCCTCCGAGATGCAGTCTACACTGCTGCCCTTGAGCACTTTGTATCAGCAACTCGCAGAAACCGAGACTGGTTTGATGAGAATGATGAAGAGATCCAGGCACGACTCTCTGAGAAACACTAAGGCAGAGAGCGCCAGAATGACCTAATGTTTCAAGCGAAGAAAGATGCCTTTGCCAATGCAAGATGTAAAGTCCAGGGGAAACTGGTATAGCAACAAGGTGGATGAGATCTAGAACTATGCAGACAGGTATGACATCAAGCTCTTCTACCATGCTCTGAGGGCTGTATACAGACCCCAGTCATCCAGCACCTCCCCCATACTCAGTGTTGATGGGACTTTGCTGCTTACAGACAAGAAGCATATTCTGGAGCTATGGGGTGAACACTTTAGGTCCTCAATTGGCCGGCTGTGATTAACAAGGCCATCGATTGACTAACTCCCCACTGAAGAAGAGGTCAGAAAAGCCATCAGCTCTCCTGTGGCAAAGCAGTGTACAAAGCAGGCAGCCCAGCCTTGATGAAGAGACTAACTGAGCTCTTCCAGACCATGTGGATTGAAGGAAAGGTCCCACACCAACTGAAAGATGGCAGTATAGTCTGCAACTACAAGAGAAAGGCAACCGCCAGACCTTTGACAATCACAGAGGTATTTCTTTCTTCTCTAGAGCCGGGAAGATTTTGGCTTGCATCCTGGTCAACTGACTGCTTGAAGACCTTGTGCCAGGTTTCCTTCCAGAAAACCAGTAGGGCTTCTGAGCAGAACAGGGAACTATGGACATGACCTTTGCTGCAGGAAAAGTGCCATGAGCAGCACAGTGACCTCTGCATGACCTTTGTCAATCTGACCAAGACCTATAATACGGTCAGCAGAAATGGCCAGTGGAGGATCATGGAGATGTTTGGTTGTCCCAACAAGTTCATCAGGATTGTCCCACAGTTCCACGATGGAATAATGGTGAAGGTGCTACATGATGGAGATGAGTTGGAAGCCTGTCCCGTGACAAATATCATGAAGTGAAGATGCATTCTTGTCCCAACACTCTTTAGCATGGTCTTCTCTGCCATGTTTGCTGATGCTTTCCATGACTGCCAGGAAGGTATACACATCATATTCAGGTCTGATGGCAAGGTATTCAACCTCAGATGCCTGAAGGCTGTCAGAAAGGTGAAGGAGACCATCATCAGGGACTTCCTGTTCCCAGATGACTGCGCCCTCAATATTAGCACAGAGCAAAAAATGCAGCAAGAAATGGACTGCTTCTCACAAACCTGTGACAACTTTGGTTTCACCTTAAGTACCAAAAAGACTGAAGTTTTGTACCAGCCTGTGCCTTTAAAGCCCTATCAAAAATGACACATCACAGTAAAGGGGCATAACCTACAGGCAGTGAACCGCTTTACGTACCTGGGCAGCATGCCCTCAAGAGCAGTGAACATAGATACTGAGATCAACACTGAGATCAAAAAGGCCAGCACTGCCTTTGGAAGACTCCAGGAGAATGTCTGGGAGCAGAGAGGGCTCAGCCTTTCCACCAAGCTGAAGGTCTATTGTGCAGTGGTACTCACTACCCTTCTCTATGCCAGTGAGACCTGGACAGTCTGCAGCAGACATGCTAAACAGCTCGATCACTTCCACTTGAGGTGTCTCTGAAGACTCCTCTACATCTAGTGACAGGACAAAATCCCAGACAGTCCTGGAATGGGCCGACATCCAGTGTCTTCACGCTCCTGCAGAAAGCCCAAGCCAGAGGGGCTAGACACATGGTCAGAATGGCAGACAGCTGACTCCCAAAGAATCAGTTTTATGTAGAACTGTGCCATGGAAAGTGCTCATTTGGGAGGACAAAAGAAATGCCTCAAGGACCATGTCAAAGTGTCCTTCAAGGAATTGAACATCAACATATCAGCGCATGGGAGACGCTGGCCCTGGATCGGTCAGCCTGGCGAAGCAAGATTACCACAGGGGCGCATGAGGCAGAGGTCAGACGCATTGCGGAATCTTCTAATGTGCAGTGTGTAAGGCTCAAGCCACATCTGCTACCACCGCTGCACCCACCTTCCTGTGTCCCATGTGTGGATGAGTCTTCTGGGCCTGAATAGCCCCGTCAGCCGCCGCCGGACCCACGGTCGCAGACACTCCACCTGACTAAAGTTGCAGTCATCTTCGGAAATGAAGAATGAGCAAGAGGCAAGAAGAGTGTGTGTGTGTGTGTGTGTGTGTGTGTGTGTGTGTGTATGTGCGTGTGTGTGTGTGTGTGTGTGTGTGTGTGTGTATGTGCGTGTGCGTGTGCGCTCGCGTGTGTGTGTTTGTCTGAGAATAAATATATGTATACAGTAGACTCATCTGAACATAAATCATCATTTTTTGACCCACATGCGAAGCAAAAGTGAGTCTATGTACTGAGCCGTGTCGTCCGTCCGTCCGTCCGGGCGTCCGTCCGTCCGTCCGTCCGTCCGTCCGGGCGTCCGTCCGTCCGGGGGTAAAAAACTTAAACGTTAGATTTTTCTCGGAGACTATTAAGTCTATCAACACCAAATGTGGCATGATGGTGTATGATGACAAGGCCTCAAAAAACATACATAGTGACTTGACCTTGCTTCAAGGTCAAGGTCACAGGAGCCATAAATGTGGTCTCAAAAACAGTCATTTTTCACATTTTCCCAATTTTCTCCCACGTTATTGAGAATGGCGACCTTAGCTACAAGTGGTATATAGGTCAAAGCAAGCCCTATCTTTTGATACCAGTTTGGTTGACCTTGCTTCAATGTCAAGGTCACAGGAGCTCTTCAAAGTTGGATTGTATACATATTTTGAAGTGACCTTGACCCTGAACTATGGAAGATAACTGTTTCAAACTTAATAATTATGTGGGGCACATGTTATACTTTCATCATGAGACACATTTGGTCACATATCATCAAGGTCAAGGTCACTTTGACCCTTATGAAATGTGACCAAAATGGGGTAGTGAACCACTAAAAGTGACTATATCTCATGGTAGAAAGTGCCAATAAGCACCATTGTGCTTCCTATGTCTTGAATTAACAGCTTTGTGTTGCATGACCTTGGATGACCTTGACCTTGGGTCAAGGTCACATGTATTTTGGTAGGAAAAATGTGTAAAGCATTTCTTAGTGTATGCTGTCATTGGTAGGTTTAGTTGTTTGACCTTGACCTTGAAGGTCACCTGAAGGTCAAGGTCATATAAAGGTCAAGGTCAAGCATGTGAGTCGTATGGGCTTTGCCCTTCTTGTTTTCCCCTTAAAATGCTTTTTTTTTTTTACTTACACAGTGTTCAAAGGGAAGATGGGACAACATGCATTTCTGTGTTTATCTTCAATTTCTTTTCTTTTTTTAAAGATAAAGAATTTTTTTTGTGTCAACAGAAAAAAGGGTCAATTGGGTCACTGCACGCACATGCACGTATGCATGCACGCATGCACCCCCCCCCCCCCCCCCCCCCCCCCCCCACACACACACACACAATCTATTATCAGTTCTTCACATTTCACTTTAGTCTAACTTTTGTCAAGTTTGCTGCATTTTCTTTCTGTTTTGGCTGTATTCTCTCCTTTCTTCTTCATCCTCTCTCAAATTCTTGAGTCTTCACTATGTGCTCTCAATACAGTGGTGCACTAGATGGCCATCCTCTCAGACTGGAACCACTAGTCATAGAGCTATGGAGGCTTGCTCCTTTAGCTTAACCAAAGGCATCTCAAAACAATACTCATAGTAGTGTAACCTCTGTCTGTGTCACTCCTTTTCACCCAGGTTTCCATGTTAAACTGTTCCGTTTTACAAACAAAATCATGTGCAAAAAGGCTCCTCTAACTTCAGGCAGACATTCAAGTTTTCCTTTAAGCTTTGCACTATATGGACTAAGACCATGTCAAAGAGGCTTTTGACATTTACATTATTTCAGTCCTTGCAGCTTTAAGTCAATCTGAAAATTTAGTCCTAGACTAAATGCTCTTTGTAACCCATGCACCTGGTAGTTACGGCATATGCTGTGGGGTTGGGACTGGGCCAAGCCAGCTGGTTGCGGCATATCTGGTACAGGATTTGTTATATTTTATTGACCAGTTAGAAGGGTATGTGTAAAAGAAAATGGTACATGTCATGTCCTTGAAACGTAGCTTTCTTGAAAGTAGGGTTGACAGATCATAACAGTTCCAGTTATGATACCAGAGCAAGGGCTAAGTGATAGATACAGTCCCAAGAGAACACTAGGTGCATATCTCTGTTTACTTTGTGGATAATAAAATGTCAAGTTTCATGCAAGTTTTCAGTTGACATTAATCGAGCCACTGTTTTTTGTCTTTTTAGAAAGTCTACAGAAAACAGCAGAACAGCGACTTGTTCTTCGTGTCAAATATTGATGCAGAGATGAAAAAGAGTAAAAGTAAGTTGAAGCTGTATTTATCTGCAAAAAGTATTCAAGTGATTTTGGCCATGTCTGTATTTTTGTGTGTGTGTGCATGTGTCAGCTCATATCCCTATGTTAGTGCTTGCGTTTCTATGTTTGTGTCGAGTAGAGTCCTTCACCTACCTCGGCAGGTGCCTCTCATCAGATGGCAGCCTCAATGGAGAGATCACCTGCCGACTGGCCAAGGCAAGCAACTCCTTTGGGCGACTCTGGACCAGAGTCTGTCAGGAGCAGGACATTGTCATTCAAGCAAAGACTGCTGTCTATAGAGCCGTAATCCTCACATCCCTGCTGTACGGTTGTGAAACCTGGACATGCTACCGCAGGCACATCAAATGGCTAGACCAGTTTCACCATCGCTGCCTCCATAAGATCCTGAACATCGGCTGGGAAGACAGGGTGACAAACCAGGATGTGCTCAGATGCGCCAAACTGCCAGGAACTGATGCTGTGAACATGCAGGCCCAGCTGAGGTGGCCTGGCGATAGCCGCCTGCCGAAACAGATTTTCTGTGGTGAGCTAACATGCGGCACATGTCACCAAGACAGCCCAATCAGACACTACAAAGACACAGACAAAAATACACTGCGGTCCTGCAACATCCCTATGATCAGGTGGGAGGTCCTGACTGCTGACCGCAGTGTTTGGCGACAACTAGTCTACAAAGGTACCAAGGTCTTCGAAGCAGAGTGCCTGGCCAGCCTCAACAGGAAACGACAGGCCAGAAAAGACAAAATGGAAGGCCCTACACCCATCGCAGCAGCCTGCCCTGTGTGTAGATGTCTCTGTGCATCACAGTTTGGCCTGAGGACGCACATGAGATGCCACTGACGTCATCTTCCCAGAGCGAAGGACCTCAATGATGCCAATGATGGTTTGTGTTCTTACAGGGCCTATTGATTCGCCAACAGATCTGTCCCAATTGCCACAGGCTCTGTGCATTTGAATTTAGGCTGTGGCCTCACCTTTAGCACCATATTGAGATTTTTCAACCACAATATTATTTATTCATTTATACATTTTCCAGAGGAAAAACCCCCAACATATTCATTGAGGTAATCAAATTTTTAAAAATTACTGTAATGTAAAGTTCAGGAAAATGAAATGTGACCGACTGTGCTGATGACTCTTCTCAGTGATTGCTTGAAAACAAACCTTAGCCTTGTTTCTTGTGCATGGTCACATATTTATGAGCTAATAGTGTAACCCCCTTATCTGTGTAAGGTTGATCTGGGACTTTTGTCCTTATATGTTTGTGTGTGTATGGATACACAGTCTTTGCTACAATGTCTAGCCTTGATTTTGGATGGCAAGCTTTTATTCATGAATCTTTTTTTTTCAGAGACAATGGATGACCTGATCAAGGAATATGAATTCATGGGGGCCTCTGCAAGTGACGTTCTTGCTGATGATGCAGATGACATTCCTGAAGATGTGTCCCAGCAGTCCAAGGTCCATTTCTCCTGATGCTTTGTGCCATGGCAAGCTTCGTGTTGGACCGATGTTCTCTACCTGTGCCTGCCCAATCATTCCTGTGTGTGTGCTGACTTTTGTGGAAAGGCTTGAAGCCCAACCTTTACAGAAATAAGGAAATCTCTGTGGTTTTGTGCACCATCATCTGATATCTTCAAGGTATTTGTTGTGTTATTTCATTCATTATTTCATTCATGACTTCTCATTTTGTGGCTGCGGCTGCATATTGGAGTACTCAGTTTGCAGTCAGCTGTTCCTAGCAGGTGCAGTGTATGAAGCCGGGGGAGACAATTTTTGTATCTGGAGTCTAAATGTATAACTCATGTAGTTTATTCATCATTGAAATTATTTTTGGTCTGCAAGAGGCAGAGAAGGAAAATAATACATGGGTACAGTATGTAGTTGGAGCCAGTCATTCATCTGCAACCTGCTTGTGTGCTCACCAGGAAGTTGAGATAGTGACTGAATGACAATTAGAGTGGCCTAGTGATCACAGAGATGAACTGCTTGGATTGAGCAACAAGAAATAGGCAAATTCTTTTCCATTAAAAAATCAGGCTATGTTGTGATCAGCTCATCTGTCAGAGGATGTAAAATAACTTGGGTGCAAATATGTGTTCTTCCATGGATCCTTCATTTTTTTTCTCTCATTGCGGTAGATTCTTCAGTGACAAACACAACTTTTTTCAGCTTCTCCCTGCAGTATTAACATGGAAAAAATGCACACAGGGCCCCTGAGATGTTCAGCAATGGACTACTGTCTCAAGACTGGGCCTCTCACCATGTCAGTGAGGATTTTGCTAATTGTGACTTGCAGTTGTAGAGGCAAGGAGTCTAAAGCACAGCCAAGGTACTTGCATGATATCATTTGGCCCTCCAGTACAAAATGAGAAGTCAGCTAACCTCATTTCAATCAACCACATTGTATATGCACGGAAACCATGTTCTTGCAAACAATTTTTTCTGAGCTTACCATCGACAACTGTCCACCTTAACACCTGATATACCTCATCGAGAAAAGCCACTATGATCCCTGAAAACCATTGCCTTAACTTTATATCTTGCATCTCAAAATGTCATACCATAGGGTACCAGTCTTCAACAGCTCATGACTATGTCACTATCTCTCCAATTTTCAAGTTTTGTGCATTGTTGGAAAGTGAAATGTCTCCACTTTTTGATCAAATGCATAGTTCAGAATTTCCAGAAGGTGACTAGTCACATTATGTGGTAGAAGATTACATGTGATGGAGCATGAGAACACGTGAAGAAAAAATCAAGAAGAGCAAAAGCAGATCTTTCAAACCACAAAATTATTCAGGTTTCAAGAAAGATTCCAGAGGAAACAGCATGTTTCCGGCCCATGTAATTAATTTTTTACTTTTGTGTCAGGCTAAAGGAAATAGTTCACAGTTCACAACTTAGCCTTCTCACCTTGCTGGCTGTTTGCTCAAAAACTGCTCTAGTCACTTTAGCCTGGTTTGTCACCCGTTGTCTTGTGATTCTTTGATTGCTTACTTGACTGTGAGCAACCAATCACTGGATGAGAGTGCACTCCAGGGAAATCCTCTCTATATGTAGGCATAGAAGTTTAGTGACTTATGATTTTTTTTGGTCCCAAATAAATGCACAACCTGAGAAATGTCTGTGTGCAATGCACAACTGTTCAAGGGGATATACATGCAGTCTGTAAGATCAACTTACCTTGTGCTGAGCATGGGTTTTTACTTGAAGTTGAACCAATCATCCATCTGTTTTATGCAGCTAAGACTGTTTACTGTTCTTTTTATCATGTAGTAGATGCAAGTAAGTGCAACATAGAATACTTTCCTCATACACCTTGGCTTGATTTGAGATATCCATTGATTTTGAAAATTGTAATAATTTAAACTCTGTCCATCCTTTTACGCCATTAAGCCTACTCAGTTGCTCTTACAGAAATCAACATTTATTCATTCTGAAAGACAAAGTTTCAACACATGCCTAGCAAAATATATAGAATAGCATTCCATTCTTTATGGGCAATTCCAGCAGACAGCCAAGGCAGCATCCTTGTGGATCTGGCACAAGAGCCAATGCCCTAGGGAGCCTTAATTAAGTTCTGCCCCAAACTGATTACTCCCCCCCCCCCCCCCCCCCCCCCCCTGGCGTTTGCTGCTTGGGGCCGCCCATGTCTGAGCTACTGGAGTAGGCCCCAAAAGCTCCACAAACATGGGCTCCAGCATGTGTTGCAGCTGCCGTATGTGTGCTCAGGGTGTTTTTCTCCAATGAGAGTATTGGGCAAGACAGTGTTTACTCAGGCATATCTCACCCATTTTCATCTGATTTTAATAATATTTGCACCATTAAAAAGCTCAACAGCTCTTCTAGTAGATCAATCCCAAAACCCCCAAAAATCTCATTGCATAAGGTGCCGAGTGTCTCATTTTGTGGTAAGGTGTCAAATAATTATTAGATTTTTTATGCCAAAGATGACTTATTATACAATGTATGTCTACCAGTTACACTGGATTATTAGTCATTGGATTGTCAATGATGCCTTTCTTTGAAAGGCAGTTCAAGTGTTACATATCTGTACTGTAGGGGAAATTCTTGTTTCTTAGAAAGTTGAGTCTTTGAGTGCTTTTCTAATAGGGTTGACCTTTGGGCCCATTCAGATGATATTTGACATGTAAGAGTGTCTGTGTGTGCATGCACTCATGTTTGTTAGTAATTCTGTTGTGCCTATTTCACAACACTTTTGCATGCTCATGGAACCTGCAAAGTTATTTCATTTTCAGAAAAGAAATGATTTTGTGCTCTTCACAAAGTCCATTTGTAATTGCAGTCTTTTCATTGACTCGGGGATTGCATTATACACACTTTTGGTTTCATGAAGGAAAAGGATCTGTGGCCATATCGTTTTGATGTGAAGTTACACAGTAAGCTCAACATTTGATATAATGTAGCATGGCTTTTTTTTATATTGTAAAAAACCTATTCTCCTTGCAGATTTAAACTACATGTAGTTTGTTTTTGTTGCACAACTGAATGTAATTTTTTCTTAACCAGATGGTAAATTTGTTTATCTTTCAAGTGATAGGAAACTGTCACTTGTACTTTATTCACTGGGTTAAAAAAATAAAAAATAAAAATAAAAAAATTCAGCAGTGATCAGTGTTACACTTAAATTGGTTAAAACATCTTGTGTGATGCTGACAGCTTTTTATCACAACTCTATGAAAAGAAGAGGAAGAAATATATGTAGCAAGTGGATGCAATGTGTGAAAAAGAAAACTACTTCTGAAGTCTGAATGGGCCTAAAAGTCAGTGTCTATGCAAACATGTATAACTATTGCACACACAGCTGTATATGAGGGTGGCAGGTAAGATGTGCAATTGTAGAGTCTAAAGAGGCTGTGTGTGTGTGTGTGTGTGTGTGTGTGTGTGTGTGTGTGTGTGTGTGTGTGTGTGTGTGTGTTTGTGTGAGATAGTGAGAGATAGAAATTAAGAGAATGACAAGACTAGTTGACTGAATGGAGGACAGACAAGTACACAGATGGACTGAGGGATGGAAGGACATGCTGACGTATAGACAGTGACTGACAGCCACACACACACACACTTGCACACACACAGAGGGAGAGTGATGAGCAGACAGACAGACATGCAGATGGACAGAGACAGAAAACATTTGATAGTGTTGTGCCACTTCTTATCTCTTGGAATAGATGAAAATGTGACTGAAAAGAGAAGAAGAATCAAACCAAATGCTCTGAAGTCATTCCCAGTCTGGTCTGTTCTATCTGCAGCCAACACCAGCATCACACTTACAATTGTTGCAATTGCATTGTAGAAAGGGTTTATTCACCTATGCAAGTTAAGGCAAACACACACAACTTGTGGTTATGGTAACCTGACCAACTCTATTTTTTTCTGCTGACCCTAAACTGTTTTTGATCATGGAACGAAAAAGATCAGAAAGAAATTGACAGTAAACAACATACTGCATGCTGTCCCATCTTCACTGCCCTATCAGCACTATGGAAATCCACTATTTCAGTTTTTAAAAGTGTTTTCAGTGAAAGAAAATTTGGTTCATTTTCAATCTGGCCTCTTCTAAAAGGAAAGAAAGAAAAAGGTATTGTCCCCATTTTGGGGGGGCCACATTGCCTTAACCACAACGTTTTTTTGTGCCTAATGTTTCATCCAGCAGTGAGCACAGTTGCTTAGTGTGCTTGGCCTGCAGTTGCTTGCAGCTGCATGTAGTAGTGGGGCTTTCGAGGATGCGTGGATCCTGGAGTTGCGTCCTGAGCAAGGTGCTGAATTCTCATTGCTTCTCCCCATCAAGGAGTATCACTGGGCACTCATGAGGGCTGAGCTGAAAAATTGTGAACATTAACTTTGGTGCATTCATTCTCACTCTGATTGCATGATCCCCCAGAGAGTTGAGATAGTGATGGAGTAACAGACAGCAGAAGCCTCACAACTACGGAATAAAAGTACAGTTTGAGCACTCATTCATAAATGGGTGTAAAGTCACACAAAAGAGTGCCGTTACTTCTATCTTTTTACCCTCGTCCACACACTCGATAGAGACTGAGATGGACATTTTTGCCAAGTCAGTTGTCCAGTAGCTCCACAGGTGGAGCAGAGCATGAGGAAACTGCAGGACAATTGAGACTGTTTCCATGTGCACATGGGGAAACCTGGAGACTCAAATCTGATCATTTTTGCCTCATTCATTCTGAGAATTACCTCTCTGTAGTTTATATACACTCATATGCTACTTGAGGCCTGTGCACGAATGCCATTGAAACAGCCGCCCAAAGCCTAAGGACCATGTATGCAGTTGAGGAGGAAAGAGGCACCCAATAGTAATATGCATATCCAAATGTATCATGGGAAAATTGACAGATGCCACAAAGGCAGCTGTTGAAGCAAAGAAAATGTTTTTATGGCGCTACCGTTCCCTCCTTGGACTCCACACGTTGCAGCAGTTACAGTCAGATAGGCAGGACTTGCAACCAGAGACACAAATCCATGGCCCTCTGGGACTGAATGACACCTGCCACCTAATGAAGTTTATCATCCATACTTTACTGTAGATACTAAACTCTTGATTATTTTGGATGGGGGAAAAAAGGGTGGTTACAGCTAATGACTCACTCTATTTTCCCTGCTGACCCAAAACTTTTTTTCCAATTATTGTGGGTGGGGGTAGAAAGAAAGAGGACAAGGTGTGTGTGTGTGTGTGTGTGTGTGTGTGTGTGTGTGTGTGTGTGTGTGTGTGTGTGTGTGTGTGTGTGTGTGTGTGTGTTTTAAGTAATAAAAAAAAATCCAGTGAAAGAGAAATGTTGATTTATGTTAAGAAAAATCTATATGTGACATTTCTTCACACACACACACACGCACACACACACACACACACACACACACACACACACACACACACACACACACACACACACACACACACACACACACACACACAGTTTCAATCTAGCCTCGTTTAAAAAAAGAAGTCAGGCCTGCCTACTGACTCGTTTTGTGAGACCGTGTTACCTCAGCCATAACTTTTTTCCCCTTATCCCCCACTCTATCTAACTAACGCGAGAGTAACATAATAATGGACAGATCTACTAGATGCTCCCCTCATCAGCTGGAACTGGATCCTGTTGCATATGTTTAAAGTGTTTTCATCATTTAAGATGCATTCCATTTCGGACATCTTCCATTTCAACTGGAAAATGAAGTATTATGAATCGTGTAAAGTGTGAATCGTGGGGTACAAGCCATGCAGTGCACGCGTCAGGCTGTCCCCTCATACTGTTTTCCACTCGACACACTTGAATGAGTGAACAGTGCCCGATACAAAAGGCTTGTTCAGGAGGCGCAGCGCTGCAAAGCGCTGCACAGCGCTGCAAAGCGCTGCACAGCGCGCTGCATGTGATTCAAAGACATTATTAATCTTTGTTGTGATTCGTCTCTCCTGAAGCAAGCATTTTTGTCGGGCTGTGATAATCACGTCAGCGCTGAGCAGCGCTGTGCATCACCCCATCCGAGGTGGTTCAGACGATTTTTCTAAAATGGGCGTCCTTCGATCCCCGCCACTGCCAGTACGGATGCGGAAAATAACCCCAGAAAACATAAATTTTGGGACTGGAACGGATTTTATTTGCCCCCAAGCGCTCTGTATGCGCAAGTAATGGCAAGGCAGGATGACACAGTAAAGCACGCACTGTGCCAAGAAAAATATCCGTGTAGAAAACGGTTGCTAGGTAACGCTGAAAAAGTTCGTGAGTTCGACAAGGTTCAGCAGGGTTGCTGCCTGGTCGATGACGAAAACCGTCTTGATACATGCCTTCGCGATTTTCCACGCCAAAGACATTTTTGTGTGACACGACAGATCATCAAAAACCCGGAGTATAGACCAGAAAGCCAACTAGGGTTGCCATGTTCATGGTCTCCTCGGAGCTCACCGCCGTGCGGGAGATAGTGTGACGTCAAGTCACGTGATTCTACGCAGTCAATCATATCGCCATGATGCCTCGTACTGAAAGCACGCATGAAAAAATGCTCCGACTGACTTAGAAGAAGTAACGCCAGTTTGAAGTCCACCGTCACTGCAAGTGCCAAAATTGGTCCGTAAAGGTAAGTTGCAAGCAGCAGACGCCTTTTCCCCCACACCCATTTCCATTCTGCATGACTGTGGGCTACGTTTCCGAGTGGGCTCCGGCGAGGTAGCCGACATTGGTTACCTATATACCGATAAACCTTGTATCTTTGTTTTCTTTCAGCCTGGAACTATTTCTCCTTTAGAATTGCTGGTGATATCAGATACGAATTTAGTACTTGTAGGCCAAAGAAAAAGTTTAAAGGGGGTTGTTCTCTCTCAAATGTAAAAATACCGAAAGTCCCTAAGTGTTTATTTTTTTTCCTTTTGAACTCGGGCTCCGAGCCTCGGTCTGACGATTGAGTGTGTGTGTGTGTGTGTGTGTGTGTGTGTGTGTGTGTGTGTGTGTGTGTGTGTGTGTGTGTGCATGCGCGCGCGTGTGTGTGCGCATAAGCGTCCTTTACAACGTGTTAATAGAGCAGGTTAGGGAGTTATCCGCGCATTCTTATGGCTATCGACGGTCAAGGAGTCGAAAGGTTTTTCGAGGCTATCACTCTAGCTGATTTGACCCAAGCTAGCTGGGAAAAAAAAGATTTGTTGACTGTTATTGAACCCGTATGAGTAAGAACTATATTGTTCGTGTTTTAGAACTCAACGCAAGCTGATGATACAATTTAAATTGGATTTGATGACATGTGACAATCATAACTAAATAAGCACTGCCGTGCGGTTTTTGCCATTGGAAAATTTTCATTTATCTTTTTTTATTTCCTGGTCGGTGTGTGCACAGATGGCTGATGAGGTCAATCCTTGCATGGATAGCTCGTGGGCAGTGGGGACAGGAGATGGTGGCTGGCAATTGTGGTTTGCTGGCTCGAACTTTCCTGGCCAGCCTCATCTGCTCGGCTGCAGCAGTCCTATTTGCCTCACACGTCAGAGAGCCTTGGTAGACACAGGAGCATCAGCGAGATCTGTCTTGACCAGTCTGCTCCCAGGTGTTGTGGTTAATACTGAAAGCCTTCAAAGATGACCAGGGAGTCCTTAAAGCGCTTCCTTTGACCTCCCTGGGAACGTTTGCCCTGTTGCATCTGTCCGAAGAAGAGCCTCTTTGGCAACCGGTGGTCTGGCATGCGAGCTACTTGGCTTGCCCATTTCAGTTGTGCTTGCATTGAGATGGTGTGGCAGACTCACCTGGGCCTCAACATCCACAAAGGGAAGAGCAAGCTCCTGAAAGTCAACTCTACCAACACATCGCCCATCACACTGAATGGCGAAGCGCTATAAGAAGTGGACGACTTCACCTATCTTGGCAGCATTGTCAACAAGCAAGGTGGAACCAACACAGATGTGAAGGCAAGAATTGGAAAAGCCAGGACAGCCTTCCTCCAACTGAAAAACATTTGGAGCTCAAGAGACCTGTCCATCAAAACAAAGATCAGGATTTTCAACATCAATGTTAAGTCTGTTCTGCTCTATGGCGCCGAAATATGAAGGACCACTGTAACCACCAACAAGAAGATCCAGACATTCATCAACACACGTCTGCGCCGCATTCTACAGATACGATGGCCTGAAAAGATCAGTAACGAGGAGCTCTGGCAACGCACAAACCAACAATCAGCAGACCAAGAGATCATTCAAAGGCGCTGGAGATGGTTAGGGCACACATTACTCAAACCGGTCTCAAACACCACCAGACAGTCCCTTTCATGGAACCCGCAAGGGAAGAGAAAGAGAGGTAGACCTCAAAACAGTTGGTGCCGAGACCTGGACGCCGATGTCAAGAGAACAGGCCACTCTTGGGGACAGTTGGAAAAGATTGCTCAGGACCGGGATGGCTGGAGAACTCTTGTTTGCGGCCTATGCCCCAGAAGGGGTCAAAGGCGTAAGTAAGTAAGGATGCTGGGCAGACCTGCTCGGGTGAGGACTTCCATGTCTGGGATCCTGTCTTGCCACTTGATGGCCAGGAGTCTTCTGAGGCAGGTGGTGTGGAGATGGTTCAGCTTCTTGGTGTGACGCTGATCTACTGTCCACGTTTCGCATGCATAGAGCAGTGAGAGCAGGACAATTGCTTGGTAGACTTTCAACTTTGTCTGGAGTCTGATACCCCTCCTGTTCCAGGCACTGGCATGCAGTCTGCCGAAGGCTGCAATGGCTTTTGCAATTTTCATGTCGATGTCATCATCGAAGACAGTAATGTGGGACAGTGTGGTACTGAGTTATGTGAACTTGTGTACTGCACTCAGTCTCTGGGCATTCATAGTGATTTTGGGTTCAACATATGGTTTTCATGGAGCTGGTTGGTACATTGTCTTGGTCTTCTTTGTGCTAATGGTAAGGCTGAAGCTGTGCCAGGCTTCAGCAAACTTGTCAACACTGTGTTGCATGTCTGCTTCAGAGGCAGCACTGAGAGCACAGTCATCAGTGAAAGAAGGTCTCTGATGGTGTCTGTGGTTACCCTCGTCCTCGCCTGCCGCCTCCTGAGGTGGAAGAATTTCCCATCTATGTGTATCTGATGTTGATGCCCAATCTGCTGTCTTTGAAGGCATCCAACAGTATGGCTGAGAGGAGGATGCTGAATAGCGTCAATGCTAGGACACAGCATTGTTTCACTCCGTTGGTGACAGGGAATGCCTCAGACATCTCACCGTTGTCTTGGACTCTTGCTTGCATGCCATCATGAAACTGCCGCACAATGGCAGTAGGAACCACAGAGATTCAATGTCTTCATGGGATGTGGTCTTGTCTTCAGCTGGTTTCTTTTTCCAAAATGCAATTTTTTTTTTGTAGGTTTTAGTTTTCAGTATTTAAAAAAAAAGAAGATTTGGCATTAACTTGTAAATGAGTGTTCTTGTTTTTGAACCAATCCTTGTCCTTAAGAAGAAAAAAAAACACACACACACAAACACACACAGACACAAAACAAGTTGTGGTTTTATGGTTATGGTATCTGACTGACCCTTTTTTCTGCAGACCCTACATTTTTTTAATCATGAAAAAAGACAGGTTAATGATGAAGTGCATGCTGTCCCATCTTCTCTACAAGCACTATTTAAGTGAAAAGCGTTTTCAGCAATATAAATACACACACACACACACACACACACACACACACACACACACACACACACACACACACACACACACACACGTGCAGTCTCAATCTGGCCTCCTTGGAAAATAAATAAAGAAAATAGTTCAGGCCAACCTACTAATCCTAATTTTGCTTGGCCATATTACCTTTATCACAGCTTTGTGCTTGTGTGCCAAATGTGCATATTACAAAATATCCATCATGTTGGTTTATGTGTATCCCACATGGGCTTCCTCAGGCGATTGACTCTTATCTAAGGTGCAAATTTGTAGTTAAAATAATATGTAAAAATTAGTTGTCTTTGTTATTTATGGAAACATGGAGGCAGACAAAATACTGGGGAAAGTGTTGCATTTTTCGGGGAGGTGATTGATACGACCAGATGTTGGTCAAAATTGTATCTTTGCAGGCAAATCTGTACAGTGATGAGGACACATACTTCCTCACATCCACACATATGCACACAAACATGGACTTTCTCTCACACACACACGCATGCTCTCTCTCTCTCTCTCTCTCTCTCTCTCTCTCTCTCTCTCTCTCTCTCTCT
>JAWQFJ010015958.1:0-10000 GCA_034096865.1 Theodoxus fluviatilis
GGGAGACTACTGGATATGGGACTGCCAGGAGCTGACTATGCACTCATGCAGGAGGGGAGACTACTGGATATGGGGCTGCCAGGAGCTGACTATGCACTCATGCAGGAGGGGAGACTACTGGATATGGGGCTGCCAGGAGCTGACTATGCACTCATGCAGGAGGGGAGACTACTGGATATGGGGCTGCCAGGAGCTGACTATGCACTCATGCAGGAGGGGAGACTACTGGATATGGGGCTGCCAGGAGCTGACTATGCACTCATGCAGGAGGGGAGACTACTGGATATGGGGCTGCCAGGAGCTGACTATGCACTCATGCAGGAGGGGAGACTACTGGATATGGGGCTGCCAGGAGCTGACTATGCACTCATGCAGGAGGGGAGACTACTGGATATGGGGCTGCCAGGAGCTGACTATGCACTCATGCAGGAGGGGAGACTACTGGATATGGGGCTGCCAGGAGCTGACTATGCACTCATGCAGGAGGGGAGACTACTGGATATGGGGCTGCCAGGAGCTGACTATGCACTCATGCAGGAGGGGAGACTACTGGATATGGGGCTGCCAGGAGCTGACTATGCACTCATGCAGGAGGGGAGACTACTGGATATGGGGCTGCCAGGAGCTGACTATGCACTCATGCAGGAGGGGAGACTACTGGATATGGGGCTGCCAGGAGCTGACTATGCACTATTCAGGAGGGGAGACTACTGGATATGGGGCTGCCAGGAGCTGACTATGCACTCATGCAGGAGGGGAGACTACTGGATGTGGGGCTGCCAGGAGCTGACTATGCACTCATGCAGGAGGGGAGACTACTGGATATGGGGCTGCCAGGAGCTGACTATGCACTAATGCAGGAAGGGAGACTACTGGATATGGGGCTGCCAGGAGCTGACTATGCACTAATGCAGGAAGGGAGACTACTGGATATGGGGCTGCCAGGAGCTGACTATGCACTAATGCAGGAGGGGAGACTACTGGATATGGGGCTGCCAGGAGCTGACTATGGACTAATGCAGGAAGGGAGACTACTGGGTATGGGGCTGCCAGGAGGGGAGACTACTGGGTATGGAGGGGAGACTACTGGAGGTGGGGCTGCCAGGAGCTGGTGATATATGCAGTAAACATGATGGAAGGTTATGGAAGCTAATTTTAGGATGGTGGTGGGTTTTTCTTGTACGTCATAGGTGTTGAGCTAACACTCACACAGTCACACAGAGGGAAAGGTGCTTCATGGATGTTCACCTTATACACACACATTCATACTCATTCATGCATACATAGGGTTACAACACATAGTTTCTAGAGATTTTGCACTAGTTACTTAAGTTATGCATGCAATTGGTCAAGAGTAGAGAGGTGCTGAGTATTGGTGTGACACAAATATTTTATAATAAACTGTCTGATACAGTAATGATACGCTCTTTATTTCCCATAAATATGATGCATTACGTGATGTATAAACTGTACAGAAAAGAAAAACTGAATGTAATCTTTAGTTTATTTGAATTTGAAGAAGACAGTTTGGAGTCTCATCTTAACTTGACACTACCACTCATTCAGAAAAAGAGCCACAAAATATAAACTATTCAACACAAAAACTTTTTTGCAGCTTCAACATCCAAGTATTAATGATATTTTTGCTCCTAGGTCAAGAAGAAAGGAAATAAAACCTTAGAGGTTAGCATTTATCTTAACTCAACTTTACACAATGTCACACTTTCTCTCACTGACAGCATTCAATCTTTCGCGCAAAACACGAAAAACATCAAAGTTGAAGAAGATTTATTGAGCATCAAACACATGTGCAGAAACATCGATCTTTTGTCAACAACATGAAACAAGTTTGGATTGTGTGAGTTGACAGTGTGAGGAGAAAGAGGCTCTGTTTTGATGTGGGGTAGTGAAATCGGCGTACTCAGCACCTGCGTACTCTTGACCAAATTTTCACATTGGGTTATATTACGTATACACGCACACTCACTCAAGCACAGGTGTCATTATCAATGGTACCTTTTATTGGACATGATGTGCTTATCTTCTGCAAAAGCTTTAAGAAACAATGACGTAAACAAGTGTGTCCCCCACGCCCAAAACTATTGTCCAACCAAAACTTGCGTTTCACTGGCTTTCCCCCTCTTTTATTTCAAGACTTTGGAGAGTGGGAGAGAGCGAGGGGAACGAAGGGAGGGGTAGGGGATGGGATTCTTACTTTGCTATTTTGCGTTTTTCAGTGCACGAAATGTCAAATGGAAGTCATTAAAATGTTCTAGCGCGAACACTTTTGACGCTCTTCCTTTTCCGCTGGTTCCACACTCGCAGGCGGCAGGGATTCTTCAGTAACCACCTACTGATGGGAATGGAAAGGATGAGGGGGCGGTACGACCTCCACTTCGAACAGACCGTCACCGTGGAAGGGGTCACCACAGGAACGGTCAGTTTCCCTTGCACTCCCCCCCCCCCCCCCCCTGCCTCGGTGTGACGACCCCCTGCAGGTCAGCCGGAGGAGGAGGAGGAGGAGGAGGAGGAGGAGGAGGAGGAGGAGGAGGAGGAGGAGGAGGAGGAGGAGGAGGAGGAGGAGGAGGAGGAGGAGGAGGAGGAGGAGGAACAAGTAATAAGAATAATAGCAACAACAACTAAAACAACAACAACAACAACCATCATCATCATCATCTTCATAATCATAATAAAAATAATACACACAACAGAAGCATACGAGCGCGCGCGCACACACACACACACACACACATACATACAACATAAACACACACACAAAGCACACACGCACACACGCATGCACACACAAACTACTTGCACTCCTCGTCATTACAAAGAGGCTATTTCCGCAACCCTACACGTGGGTTTCCTCTCTGTGGACCAGGGCGTAATGTTGAGGCGGTGTGCCAAGAAGGTGATACTGGCTGTTCCACATCTGGCTCTGTCCAGAATCTTCTGGAAGCCCCTGCAGGAAGATCCCAACGTCCGAGACTTCCTGGACACCCTCATACTGGCACCGGTCAACAAGTTTGCCCTGGTCTATCCTGAGGCTTTCTGGAAGTCCGCCGTCAGAAACTCTACTGTTCTCAAGACGGATATGTTCGAAAGGTGGGTTTCCTTGTTATGAAAACACAGATTTGGACAATAATAGGCTGTGCTTTCCATTACGTTGACTGATGCACGACTGAAGTCAGACTGATTAGAAATATTTCCCCTTGAGTGTCCCTAGAGGCGGGTTTCTCAGGACTATGATATTCTTGCAAAGCTAGTCCAAGGCAATCCAACTGAGGCGCGTTTCACTGTGAAAGATGTTCATACCATTCGCCCGCTTGCCTCTGGCGAGTAAAAAGTTCCTCGGACTACAAGAAACTACAGAGTCGCTCTCCCGTCGGGCGAGTGAAAAAAAATGAGAAGATGAAGCACTTCAATGTTGTTTCTGTCACACATCGGTTACGTGATAAGTCAAGGCCAGTTTTAGCGAGAATCCTCATGTCCCGCCCACTCCGTCCCATTTGTATTAATTAAATCTGGCCTCTGGCTGCGGATAGTTTTCAAGTGAGACATTGGGAAACAACATTTTTACCTTTATCTTTTATTTTTACTTGCCCGTCGGGGAAGCGACTCCACAGTTTTATATACTTTCCTTGTGCGAACGGACAAATGGTTTGAACATCTTTTGAAACGAAACGTGCCTCAGTTGGATTGCCTTGGACTAGCTTTGCAAGAATATCCTAGTCCTGGGAACACCGCCTCAGTTGGATTGCCTTGACTGACTTTGTGAGCGTGTCCTAGTCCTGGGAACACCGCCTCAGTTGGACTGCCTTGACTGACTTTGTGAGCGTGTCCTAGTCCTGGGAACACCGCCTCAGTTGGATTGCCTTGACTGACTTTGTGAGCGTGTCCTAGTCCTGGGAACACCGCCTCAGTTGGATTGCCTTGACTGACTTTGTGAGCGTGTCCTAGTCCTGGGAACACCGCCTCAGTTGGACTGCCTTGACTGACTTTGTGAGCGTGTCCTAGTCCTGGGAACACCGCCTCAGTTGGACTGCCTTGACTGACTTTGTGAGCGTGTCCTAGTCCTGGGAACACCGCCTCAGATGGATTGCCTTGACTGACTTTGTGAGCGTGTCCTAGTCCTGGGAACACCGCCTCAGTTGGATTGCCTTGACTGACTTTGTGAGCGTATCCTAGTCCTGGGAACACCGCCTCAGTTGGATTGCCTTGACTGACTTTGTGAGCGTATCCTAGTCCTGGGAACACCGCCTCAGTTGGATTGCCTTGACTGACTTTGTGAGCGTATCCTAGTCCTGGGAACACCGCCTCAGATGGATTGCCTTGACTGACTTTGTGAGCGTATCCTAGTCCTGGGAACACCGCATCAGTGTGACTGCCTTGACTGACTTTGTGAGCGTATCCTAGTCCTGGGAACACCGCATCAGTGTGACTGCCTTGACTGGCTTTGTGAGCGTATCCTAGTCCTGCGAACACCGCATCAGTGTGACTGCCTTGACTGACTTTGTGAGCGTATCCTAGTCCTGGGAACACCGCCTCAGTTGGACTGCCTTGACTGACTTTGTGAGCGTGTCCTAGTCCTGGGAACACCGCCTCAGTTGGACTGCCTTGACTGACTTTGTGAGCGTATCCTAGTCCTGGGAACACCGCCTCAGTTGAATTGCCTTGACTGACTTTGTGAGCGTATCCTAGTCCTGGGAACACCGCCTCAGTTGGATTGCCTTGACTGACTTTGTGAGCGTGTCCTAGTCCTGGGAACACCGCCTCAGTTGGACTGCCTTGACTGACTTTGTGAGCGTGTCCTTGTCCTGGGAACACCGCCTCAGTTGGATTGCCTTGACTGACTTTGTGAGCGTATCCTAGTCCTGGGAACACCGCCTCAGTTGGATTGCCTTGACTGACTTTGTGAGCGTGTCCTAGTCCTGGGAACACCGCCTCAGTTGGACTGCCTTGACTGACTTTGTGAGCGTGTCCTAGTCCTGGGAACACCGCCTCAGTTGGACTGCCTTGACTGACTTTGTGAGCGTGTCCTAGTCCTGGGAACACCGCCTCAGATGGATTGCCTTGACTGACTTTGTGAGCGTGTCCTAGTCCTGGGAACACCGCCTCAGTTGGATTGCCTTGACTGACTTTGTGAGCGTATCCTAGTCCTGGGAACACCGCCTCAGTTGGATTGCCTTGACTGACTTTGTGAGCGTATCCTAGTCCTGGGAACACCGCCTCAGTTGGATTGCCTTGACTGACTTTGTGAGCGTATCCTAGTCCTGGGAACACCGCCTCAGTTGGATTGCCTTGACTGACTTTGTGAGCGTATCCTAGTCCTGGGAACACCGCCTCAGTTGGACTGCCTTGACTGACTTTGTGAGCGTATCCTAGTCCTGGGAACACCGCATCAGTGTGACTGCCTTGACTGACTTTGTGAGCGTATCCTAGTCCTGGGAACACCGCCTCAGTTGGACTGCCTTGACTGACTTTGTGAGCGTATCCTAGTCCTGGGAACACCGCCTCAGTTGGACTGCCTTGACTGACTTTGTGAGCGTATCCTAGTCCTGGGAACACCGCATCAGTGTGACTGCCTTGACTGACTTTGTGAGCGTATCCTAGTCTTGGGAACACCGCCTCAGTTGGACTGCCTTGACTGACTTTGTGAGCGTGTCCTAGTCCTGGGAACACCGCCTCAGTTGGACTGCCTTGACTGACTTTGTGAGCGTATCCTAGTCCTGGGAACACCGCCTCAGTTGGATTGCCTTGACTGACTTTGTGAGCGTATCCTAGTCCTGGGAACACCGCCTCAGTTGGACTGCCTTGACTAACTTTGTGAGCGTATCCTAGTCCTGGGAACACCGCCTCAGTTGGATTGCCTTGACTGACTTTGTGAGCGTATCCTAGTCCTGGGAACACCGCCTCAGGACTGTGATGCGCCAGTCAAAGGTAATCCAAATATAATCCAAAGGCGTTTCAGGTCTGTTGTAAAAGGTCGCTGTGATTAAATGCAACGTCCAATCATTCAGTTCTTACAGTAAATCGGTTTTCAAACCCAGACCCTGACTGCCTTTTCGTCCCAATTTTGATACCGCCTCTTGTGTAATTACAGCCATCATAAAAACAAACAAACAAACAAACAAATAGGCGCGTTTCGTTTCGGAAGGAATTTTTAAAACGTTCAGAGATGAGCGCTCGCGGCGAGTGCCTGCGTGGACTGGGGCGCGTTTGTTAGGTGTGGAATCTCGAGAGAATCTCGAGGGCTAGGCGTTGCCTACGTTTCTCGCTCATTAGCCTTAGGTGCGACTCGCTCGACCTCGACTAGCTATCGAGGCGAGTAACTTGCTTAACAAACGCGCCTCTGGTTTGTGTAGAAGAAAAGCTTTTGGGTCTTCGAGCGCTCGCAGTCGGCTCTGCGTCATTCAAGATGAATGACTGTCGAAGTTTCAAACTCTCTGATCAACTTTAAAAGGTAAAAGTGCTCTTTTTTATATTGCGACCTTTTCACCCATTGATGGATGCTCAAACCGCACACATTTACCCCCTGGTCATCGGGCTACCTTTTTTATCATTCCAACACCATCTCAACTCCCTGGGGAGCATGCAACCAGGCTGCGGATGAACGCGCCAAAGTTATCTCTCACAATCTTCCAACTCAGCCCTCACAGGTACCCGTTTTACTCCTGGGTGGGGAGAAGCAATGTGAGTAAAGCACCTTGCTCAAGGATGCAACTCTAGAATCCGCACAGCTTCGAACGCTGCTCCCGCTAGCCCCAAGCGACTGCAGGTCAAGCGCGCTGGCCACTCGGCCATGGAGACCCACCCAATGGTCAGAGTGAATAGTTGCAGTCGCTTTCGGCCAGTGGGTGCAGCTTTCGATCTTATTGGGATCCCAGAATTGCATTCTTGAGTAAAATGTCTTATTCTTTTTTTTCTCTCCCTAAGGAGTAAAACGGGTAACTGTGGGAGCTGAGCAGGAACCTGGTAAATGTTGTTTTTGGCGCCTTGCTCTGCAGCCAGGTTCCACAGTTCCCTGGGAGTTGAGATGGGGTTGAACTAATAATAAAAATAGCCCGGTGACCAGGGGCTAAACATGTGCCGTTTCAGTATCCATCAATGAGTGAAAAGTTACATGAAGGAAAACATTGTAATCTTTTCTTTTTATCCATTCATATAACAGTTTCCTGGTTCGACCCTGGCGTCTTGATCACCAGTTGAATTGAGGAAATTAGGCGGTTTGAGCGTTGCTAATGTGTCCCTACGAGTCCCATGGTCAATCCATCGATTTTGCGCTGCAGGAATGGCCTTAAAAGCCACTCTGGTTTGAGCAGCTCCTGGAATGTGGATTCCCTGTCTACCGGGACTTTCAAATGATCGAACGTGACCAAGGCATGGGGAATCTATCAGTCTGCCAGATAACTAGCCCAGAACGGCTCCCAACGTTTACACTACCGAAACTGGCTGGAAAGTGCAAATGATTTGTTGACTTTAAGCCTTCCCAGATATAAAAAATTCTATAGAAAATTATATAGACTTTTGGTTTTATAATTCTATAGAAATTCTATACCTCTGGTTCCGCTGACTGAGGCAGGTCTACGGAGTTTCCACTTTGGCGCTTGTCTGACTTCCCACCCTCGGGGTCTCGTCGGTTTTCCCGGAAGGACTTGCTTCTTGACAGCTTTAGTTTGTCCCCTGCAAGACAAGCACAGAAAGATGCTGAATGAGGCTTTCTTGTGAAGCTGGAAATGCACAGGAAGCAGGGATTAAGGGAAACTGTGCGCACGACTGCATAGTTACAAAAATCTTACAAAGCACTGATGAACATTTCACTGCATTTTACAATGACTAATCATTGTTCCTAGTACATAAATTAGCCAGGCCTGAGATGGTAAAACAAACAATTTTCAACTCAAAATTTACAACAACAACAAATGTTAAGGCACATCATGGATTATTGTCAAAATTACTCTTGCTGCTTCTTTTCTAATCAAAATCAAGAAGGGAAACACATACAAATGCAATGGTTTTGTTACAATCATTTTAAACAGAATCTTATTATTTCAATTCATTATTGCTCAAGTATTGGAGAGTATTTGAGAAAATAATTGCACTAATTCAATTTGTAAAAAAAAAAATTCTTTCCATGAAAGTTCCTAATGACTCAATACTAGATATGAGGAAGACAAATAGAGAGACATGTTGGTTCATCCAAACCAAAACTGTTCATCATGTATCAACTCCAGCTCTTTCATAAAGGTAGATGTGTCTATCACTGAATGCCAAACTTAGAAAAAGCACCAGATGACTTCAAACACATCCCCCCATCCCAAATCACCCAAAGAGTTAACATCTTCACCAACATGTAGTAAGTTCTTCAAGACATCTCTACCCATTCACACTAATCTACACCGTCAGGGGGGGGGGGAATGATGGGTACCCATGGCAGTGGCATGGGAGGGGGGGGGGGATGATGATGGGTACCCATGGCAGTGGCCAGGCTGCGGATGGAGGAGGAGCGCTTCTTCAGGCCAGACATGTTTTCCTTCTGACTTCGGACGTGGTAGGTCAGCTTGATCTCCAGCTCCCCTCTGACCTTTCCATCTGGGGGCTTGGTGGCTTTCTGCTGCAGTGTCACCCACCTGTGCGGATGAGCAGACAGACAGTATGAGTAAACGTAAAGGTGTGGTTTTGTATAGTGCGACTCATCACCCATGTCTGGGTCTCAAGTCGCTTTAAACTTTACCCCCCTATCACTGGGCCGCTTGATCAATCCTTCACTGGCAATGTACAACAAACACAGTGATCATATTCCAGACACCAGCACCAACTACACTCCCTGGGGAGCATTCCAACCCAATGCTGACTCCTGGTAACATACAAGGATTAATCTTGACACTGCAGTGTGCCATCCCTGTCTTCTCAGGTACCCAGTTTTACTCCTGGGTAGGGAGAAGCAATGCGAGTTAAACACCTTGCTCAAGGCTGCAGGACTGGGAACTGCGCAGCTTTGACAGGTACCCGGTTTTACTCCTGGTGGGGAGAAGCAATGCGAGTTAAACACCTTGCTCAAGGCTGCAGTACTGGGAACTGCAGCTTTGACTGCTGCACCCACTCGGCACAACGGACTGCCAGTCAAGAACAATTACCACTCAGCCCCAGTGCCCCAGTAGAACTCACTAATAGACAACACTATACACAAAGCGGGACACCTCCAATGAAACCCTATGGCATGTGTTTTCCTCTGTTTTACAATCAAATTTTGGGACTGATAGAAAAATAGATTTTCTATCAAAAGACTCCTGTTTGTAAACAATGAATAACTATGTTTTGCTCCATGGTCAAGAATGTGAAGTTTTATATAATATAAATGGATACAAAGGCAGATCCAGGAAAAACATGGTAATCATTAACAGAGTGCGTTAAAACATCAAAGATACAGTTTGGGGCTCTTGGACCCAATATCATCTTTCTTCTTCTTGGTTGTTTCTTGGGTGTCAAGGAAGACGACTCGCTGTGCCACCATCTGTGGGTGTGCATATGGCTCCAATGTCCAAACTCCCAGGAACACAGGCGGCTGCAGGTGGGGCAAGGAACACCGGTCTGTACAGTGGTTGAAGCAGCTCTGTGTTGCCTTGCTCGCGCAGCTTCAAGATGACAACAGCGGCCATCTTCAAAATCTCTTGCAGCTTTTTGGGTGGTGGCACGCCAGAGAGTTCTATCAGCAGCAGTGGCCTCAAGGTGCCATGGTTGGAGGTTTGCCCATTTGATGTTCGCCTTGAGCTTGTCCTTGTATCTTTTCTTTGGTGTGTGCGTGTGTGTGTGCGTGTGTGTGTGCGTGTGTGTGTGCGTGTGTGCACACGTGTGTGTGTGTGTGTGTGTGTGCACTTGTGTGTGTGTGTGTGCATGTGTGTATATATGTGTGCGTGTGTGTGTGTTTGTGTGTGTATATATGTGTGTGTGTGTGTGTTTGTGTGTGCGTTTATGTGTGTGTTATATGTGTGTGTGT
>JAWQFJ010015958.1:12500-13890 GCA_034096865.1 Theodoxus fluviatilis
TAATAGAGTCTCACAGTGAATCGCCTTAGAATTTTGTGACAGTTTTAATACAATTGAATGCATTTGGAGAAGATTTTCACCATCTCCATTTAGGCAAATGCATTTAGTTTTATGTGCAAACAAGTAATACCATCAATTCCAGTGTCATGGAAAGTTTGAATTTAAAACTTCTCATGAGACTTACAACAGTTTCCCCCTTTTCTTTTTTGTTTATTTTAAACACAATGCTTTACAAAGATTCATATGAATCTATGTAAAAATTTAGCTGGAGACTACTTTGAGCAATGCATACACCCCACTAAAATAAAATCAGCAAATATTTTAAAAGTCTGTCTTGCCATGGAGACAATGAAACAGGAAATTGAAAACCGAAATTATCTATAAGCTGCTTTGTAATTATCTTTATAGTATTTCTATCATTACTTTTCCTTCCGGTGGCCTACATACTTTTCCACATGCCTCCACACACAGAACACCGATACATGAACAACTTTGTTTGGCTCACTCATAAAACTGCACACAGTCAAACCAGTCAGTTGGCAATTGCGACAATATTTACAATGCAGCAAACCTGGTAATATCAAACTTGTTTTCCGCTCTCAACATTCAATGAGGCTGAACAAACCAGATCTAGGTCATGGGAGTGATGCAAAGAAAAATGAACGCCTAGATGTGGGGTAAAACTGGGCATTCTAGCCACTCCTGCTAGTCTCACTACTGCCCTACTCTTCCTGTGTGCCTGCTTTACTGATATCGCCCTTGGCCTTCAGTGAAAAGATTGTGGAGGGGCTTCTAGATTTGCCCCAACTATAGTTTAATCCTAGAGAGGCTATTTGATTACGAAACACGGTGTTTTTGACAAGCACTTAACTAGCCCCTAGAAGCGTGATCTAATCATGTAGCCTGCATGAAGGAGAGTCTGCTATTAGTATAAAGGACCACAACAAAACCAGTTTGTGATAAGGACTAATCAGGGCCAAAACCATATATGGTTGGTAGGCAGGCCTGAACTTTTCTTGAAGGACGCCAGATGGAATTATAAACCAACATTTATTTTCACTGAAATGCTTTTTTCCAAAACTAAAATAGTTGAATTACTTCTGTGTGTTCTCCATATGGCAGGAAGATGGGACTGAGCGCATACAGGTAATGTGTTGTATAATTAATCACGCCCAAAGTTGAGGGTCAGCAGGAAAAATATGGTTCTGTCAGGTTAAATACCCACAACAAGGCTTTTTGTGGGAGTGTGGCCTTAGATATATGACTCATGAGGCCACCATCAAATCTACAAGTCCTTCAATCACATTTAATACAATATTCACCAAATAAATCCTACTCCTCACATAAATGCAATGTGAAATAATCATGACCCACCCCCAAATGACACATG
>JAWQFJ010015962.1:0-15444 GCA_034096865.1 Theodoxus fluviatilis
AGGCAGAACTTCCAGATTTCCTGTTGTTCCGGAGACGAGAAGAAGAGTAATACAGCGGTTCTACGGACAAGTGTGTAATGCTCGATCTCATTCGCCCCCCGAGAATGGTGTGCGACATCAGCGTTCGATGGAGAGAACGTTACACTGTATATCAGCACTGGAGAGTGTGTAAGAGGACCTGTTATTCGACTCCCTGCAGGATGGATGGGGGAAGGATAGAGAGGATGAGGACTGCCACGAAGAGACGGATAGATCAACGCCGAAAGTGGAAATCGCTCAGACGGACACCGATGGATCCGGGGAGACGTGAGAATGATGGAGTAGCGCCAAAGAGTGACATAAAATGGAAGTGTATTTCTAGCATTAGGATGCCTGAGGTTCCGTAGGTCTGCACTTAAGCCGGATGCGAGAGTATTTACCCCGGAGGCAGAGGGCGATCGGATGTGATTAACGACTGGGCACACGATGTAGCTTACCGTCCGCAGACGACGAGAGGGGAAGGAGGAGAGGGAAGAAGAAGTAGGCGGTGGAGGATTGAGTGACGATCGACCGAGTCTTGGGACGTCGCGAGACGGGGTGACGAGATGGTGGATCGCGCGTCTAGTCAGTTTACGGCGAAGTGGACGCCTAAGGCTTGCACCGATGCGGCGCCCGAGGAGAAGAAGACTTGCAACGACCACGAGCTCGATCCTCCGACCGAGATCGTAGCGTGGCTACTTCTCTGACGTAGAGCGCGGAAAGGCGCGAGATGAGTGACACGCTAGTGACGGATCGGAGATAGGGGGATTAACAACCGAAGGTAGAGACTGAGGATAGATAGACGGAGAGAAGAGAGGTTTATGGACGACGCAAAGAGACGTGCCCTAGACTACGAAAGACAGTGCCAGTTTGGATGAAGATTATGAACTCGAGTGATCAGTACAGAAATTGTACATGAGGGAATACGAGATTAGACGAGGATTACATTATTGCGTGTCTGAGAGAGAGGAATGTGCGGAGGTCGGAGAGGGCGAGCGAGGAGGAGAGACGGTGGAGACGCCCATTAAGTGTCTTACATTGAGGGAGAAATGTCGTTAGTCATGAGCCGAGGAGGGAGTTTGGAGGTGCATAAGATGAGGGAATCCCGTGAGAGAAGGTGAGATCGGGGGGAAGTACATGCTAAAATCCCGCTTGAGATAGTGTGAGGCTACGACTAAGGCGCCT
This sequence comes from Theodoxus fluviatilis, assembly GCA_034096865.1. Lineage (NCBI taxonomy): Eukaryota > Metazoa > Mollusca > Gastropoda > Cycloneritida > Neritidae > Theodoxus > Theodoxus fluviatilis. Next base: position 1,204 of record JAWQFJ010015962.1, read on the forward strand.
CGTGCGCAACCCATCGAGTGGAGAGGTGGCGGGATGTGGTGAGAGCGACGCGAAGACTGGTCTCTTGTGCAGCGGAGAGTATGGCTACACGAGAGGTAGAGAGCACTCGAAATCCACCGAGAGAGTGAGCGTTTGAGACTATCAAAGGCGGTACGCCGATGCGACCCGATGTGGAATCATGAGAACACTTTAGAGAGCGCGGACCGACGGAAGACGGTGAAGTTTGTTTGCAGAGCTCGGTTCGTTAGAGCAGACGAGAGAGAGACAGGATCAACACGGGGATGGAGAGAGAGTGACAGGAGTGAGAATGAGAGAGCGTGAGGCGACCGAGCAGCGTGAGGAACCCTGGCAGAGGCGAGAGCGAAGAGAGAGAGTTGAGATGTGACGGAGAGTGATACATACTGGAGACAGAGCGGAGACCCCGGGAGCGCGAGAGAGGCCTTAGGGAGAGGATGAGGATGGTAAAAGACGGATTACGATTTTCATTCCAGCGAGAGGGAAAGAGCTGACTAAACGTGACGCTGCAGATATGAAGCACGGACGAAGAGCGAAAGAGGCATCCTCAAGCCCCTTCGTGCACCTCAGACTATGGGCACAACAGAGGAGGAATGAGACGGAAATCGAATGTCGGATAGAGAGATCTTGACCGAACGAGAATGTCGAGAACCGGGTGCAGAACCGCCTTCGGAACCAGACGGAAATAGATGGTTTTCCATGGGCCCTCCGGGTGACTTGGACTGATCTCCGACATAATGGTCACATTTTCCTTCCCCCCCCCCTCCCCCCTCTAGCCAATTCTGACCGAAAATTTGAATTGTTACGCGATAGAGACGTAAGCTGACGGCGGTCTTGTACAACTCAGATTTGCGGAGAAGAGGGGGTGGGGATATACAAGATGAGCAGGCGACTCGACCAAGTCGAGAGAAGACAATGATGTTTGTTGACAAGAAGATTGACAGGAAGTAGTTTAGGACGGCCGACCAACCCTTAGCCGCGTCAATGCTTCTGACCTGATGACGATTGTTATGAGATTCCCCCCGAGGGGAGAGGAACGGATAGTGAATTTCAGGAGGATTTTTTTTTTTTTTTATGTCGGCACAAAACATCGTGGTATTACGGGTAACTGAGAACCTAAAACTGATGAGTAATCTCACATCTAGCACGGAGATTGAAGCAATGCTGCCTGGACCCTTCTGACGCACGAAGACGACATCAGGAAATCGAACACTTTCTCTGTGCAGATCTTGGCACTACTGAGGGAGTGCTGATAAACCGTTGACCTCAATTCGATAATGCCCATCAAGATGCCACAAGTACCGTTTAGCACTCGGGAGAGCGATTTGCGAGAGTGCGAAAAAGTGCGAACGTAATGGATACTTACAGAATGAACAAACCGCTGGCATGATCCAGCACTAGGGTCAGTCAGGGAGAAAATCGTGCGAATATCAAATCTCTCAAACATGACGGAGGCCGTGAGAGGAGAGGAGAGAGGAGGAGCGAAAGAGGGATACGGGGAGGAGAAATTTTTTTCGAGCACGATATGTAGTTTGAGGAGAGAGATCGGAGAGGGAGGCCACGAGCTGAAACAACTGAGGAGAAGCGATACTGAGATACAAGCACGAATGTTAGCTCAACAGTATTACAGAGGAAGATTATCATGAGAATGGGAATTAAGACGAGCCCGGAGGGGAAAATTGTTCTCCTTCAGACGCAACCTTTCAATTGATGATACTGAATGTAGAGTGAAGAAGGAATAGAAGAGGTGCATATTACAGCAAAGAAGAACTCCGGTGGATGTGAGAAGGAAAGACACTAAGCGTTAATAAAAATGTAGCATCCACCCAATATACATCATATTCACACTGTAAAAAAAAAAAGGACTACTCTGCTCTCTGTATCTATCGCTGAGACTGCTGACGCAGTGACGTGTGGAGATGGGAATAGGAGAGAGAGAGAGGAGAGAGAGAGAGAGAAGGAGAAGAGAGAGAGAGAAATGAGAGAGAGAGAGAGAGACGGAGAGGGATAGAGAGAGAGAGAAAGAGAGAGAGAGAGAAACAGAGAGAGAGAGAGAAACAGAGAGAGAGAGATAGAGAGAGAGAGAAACAGAGAGAGAGAGAGAGCGGGAGAAAGAGAGAGAGAGGAGAGAGAGAGAGGAGAGAGAGAGAGAGAGAGAGAGAGAGAGAGAGAGAAAGAGAGAGAGAGAGAGAGAGAGAGAGAGAGAGAGAGAGAGAGAGAAGGAGAGAGAGAGAGAGAAACAGAGAGAGAGAGAGAGAGAGAGAGAGAGAGAGAGAGAGAGAGAGAGAGAGAGAGAGTATGCGTGCCTCAGGACGTGTACTGATCACTGCTGCTTTACAGTTTGGGCAGACGATGACAGGCAGCTTGAAGTACCACGTACGGAGGTGCTGCTTTGCTCTCCGTCCTGTCCAAGGCAAGGCTGCGAATGCCACTGGGCAGCATCGAGTGGTGAGCCCACTATAAGGATGTCGCGAGTCCTCGGGTTCCCAAGGCAAGAGAGTTTGGTGGACTGATGTTGCCCAAGATATACAAATTGTGAGCACGTGTGTACACCTGTAGAGAAGGATCAGAAAACTCAGTGGCGAATGAAAGAGGACTCGTCATAAATTAATTGATTTCAACTGATTAGTTTATTCACATCAACTAAACTAAAAGCAAAGCACTGCAATGCCTAATTTATGCATCAAAGAGTGTGGTAATGGACCAAGTTGTAAAAGTGCATAGGGGATGTTATGGGTGGGCGGGTTGGAAGGTTAGATAGGGGGTTGGGCGGGTTGGAAGGTTAGATAGGGGGTTGGGCGGGTTGGAAGGTTAGATAGGGGGTTGGGCGGGTTGGAAGGTTAGATAGGGGGTTGGTTCAATAACTTGCCGAATACATTCCCTCCACCTGCAGTCCAAGAGTGCACAAAAATAACAAAGTCACACACACGACGTTTGTATACGTCTAAAAGTTTGCAGACTGTATCACACACAATTCACTATAATTATCTAGCATTTATCAAAGAACTACCGTGTGTACATTAATCAACAGACATATAAACATACTGATTTAAGCAATTTTAAAAAGAGCTGATAACAACAGAGTGTGCCATAACAGCTGATTATTGTACGACAATCATGCCATGGTTTTAAAGGCATAGATGGTGTCCCACACTCAGTCATCTTCACGGGAGTAGGCCTAACTCATCTGTCTCCTTCACCTGGAAACTCTGGACTACAAGGCTACAACAGCAATAGTTCTTCATGGCACCACATACACGGAAAACAGACAAAGAGTCAATACACGTGCACTATAAAGATACTACAATTGTCCATCGTACACAAACAGTATAGGAATCTAGGTGTGACTTTATCTCTATACACAAACATTAAATGATGCTTATTGAATGCAATGTTTCAAACTAAATATAAAGCGTTCAAAATAATCAAAATAGTAATACGATACAATTCAAAATCTGGAATATTCAGTCCATGGGAAGTAAAACCGTACACATAGTTACGGTAATCACTGCAAATCTAAGTTGCTCAAGCAATTATCACACAAATGATATGACATCGTCAATGAATTTTTGTAAAAGCAATCAGGAATCAAATATGAAGGTGCTAAATAAGAGGATCAACATTTTTGTGCAATTTCAGTTGTTTTTTGGGGGGGGGTGGGAGTACGAATACACAAACTTAACGATATTACAACAAGCATAATAGCCTGGTCTAAACCTCCACTTGCAGGTAATACCCTCGTCTTGAACACGTCATAATAACACCATCAATGTACATCAGAGCTAATAAGAATGGTGCAAAGGTATTTACAGACTCACCATTTATGAATGCAGATACAGAAAACCTACACCATTGCAAAACAATGATAAATCTGCAGTTCAGTTAATCGATTTTCTGGTACAAAATCACACTTTAATGCACACGAAACGGACTGCTTATGTGTACACAGCTGATGTTGTTGCGTGTTCACTTTTCTTTGCAGTGCTGGAGATCCCTCACTGAATGAGGCGCACAATAAGTTTACCTTTCACTGCAAATTTCAGTTACTAGCATAGCATTAATCCCGCAGACGCCCAGACGGCAATTATTAATGGCAAATAATATGACACAAACAAAGATTCCCACCAATAAGATAATGGTAAGTTATACATCATTATATGACACAAACAACTATATCCTTTCATAATGTCGGGGCAAATAGTAGGACATTATCACGGATCTATAGATTCGTGGACATTATCAACGACTCCTGTTCCGAACGTCAAAGCAAATAGTAAGACACAAAAAATCCACTATACTTGATAAGGTCCAAGGGGAAACGGTCGCACACAGGCAGCAGACTGCAAAGCCAGACTGCTGGTGGAAACTGTCCCCAGCTTGGGGCTGGAATCCCCCAAGACCGAGCGTGCAAGCCTGCTCTCTAGGCTGTCTCCCTCCACGCCTCTCTACGTGCTGTGTCGGAGATGGTCTCAGGCGCAACATGTTCTGTTCTTGCAGTGCGTTCTATGCTTGCACTTGCAGTGTGCTTTGTGCAACAATATTGTGGGTGTGTATGGGGGCGTATACTTATATATGAAAACTTACACGTTTGACTGTCGGTACTGCCATAAAGGATTTCAAAACGGTCGTGCCTTGAATATGGTGCAGGTAAGTGAAGTGAAATCCTAGAATCATGCACACAAAGCAAATGAGTGATAACAGATTCCATAGATGTTCTCAAAGGAATTCGTCTCATTTTAGACACATTTCAATGCAGTTTTTTAATAGGTGAAATTGGCATTGTGCAAAAAATTGTTGTGCATATATCAAAGTTTAAAAAAATATATGTATAATACTTTGAATGAGAATAAAAGACTAAAAATATATATTTCTAGTGTGTGCACATTGTAGAATATATTTGAGGCTATACTGATGGAGTTGCTGGCATGTATCAGTGCCAACAAACAAGTACATAAACATAGACTCACTTTTGCTTCGCATGTGAGTCATAAATGGAAACTGCCCACTCTGCTTCTGATCAATATTGGTCGGATTATGACACACATACAAGCATGTGAAACTTCACTTCAACCAATCATCACTCTAAAGGGATCCTGATGAAAACATAATTATGAATATGCTATTTCTAAACTCTCCAATGTGAATCATTCAGTAATATCTACGCGTCTAAGGCAATATGTCAATACAGATATTTTGTAAAGCCAAGTAACAAGGAAATCAAAGACCATACTAACACTGTCCAACAACACAATAAGTCATTGACAAGAGAAAAAATCTGACCATGCAATATAGGCTGAGCATAAGTAAAAAATGACTGCCTGCTACGTAAATATTTACAACACGATTGCAATTCACAAAATCCCTTCAAGACTGAACAGAATGGAATGGTCCAAGGAAGCAAAGCCATGTCTGTGGATCTAAAAGTGGAATTACTTCTCATGTTATAAAGAATGTGTGTCCGTGCGTGCGTGTGCGCACGCGCTTGTGTGTAAAGTAATAACTCATTAAATGTATTGTCTATTTTCAATTAAACACAACTGATGTAACAATGACAGAAGAGAGGTTCATATAAGTCTAAATTCTTGGATACAAGGTCACCAAAAAGTGTTCACCAGAATCGCCTAGCACTCACAGCAAAACTATCACAAGTACATGTACAATAATCAACATGTACATGTATATTAAAATGTATCAATATGAGCAATCTTACCGGTGGCTTAATAGCAACAGAGCATGTCATAGCAACAAGATTATTGCATTGAAATAATCCAATATGAAATATACATTGATTTTACCATATTCTACATCCAATTGACATCATGAGGAATCCAGTAATGAGGGATTACACAACAGCATACAAACCAGAAAGAGAACATCGATGGACATCAGGTGAATGCGCAAGCAAAATGTAGACTTCAAACTTTAAATAGTCTCCACACAAAGGCAGTCTGCCTGTCTCTTTGCGCTTGAAGTTCTGAATTACAAAACTAAAACACTGCAGAATACTCGTTTTGTCATCGTATACATGGAATAAAAGGCTATGAACCTACAAACAGGCACAATAAAGATACAGCAGTCGCCCATTATAGACACATCACTTGAGCTGGAGACCACATGTAACATTTCCTCCATAAATAAACATCAGTGGTCTCTGAATCAATGCAACGTTTCAAACTAACCACAAAGCATCCGGCATTGTGACAAAAGTCTTATAATAGACTGTGAACTCTAGAATATTTATTGTATGTTAAACAGGTAGCCTATATAAAGTCAAAGAAAATCACGGAAAATGTCGGGCGATGCCACACAGTGAACACTGTCATCAATGGATGTTACGCATGATGGCAAAGCAACTAGAGTGAAGTACATGTAGTACAGAATAAGTTGATTCGCAAAAGTGGCAATTCCCATTTCTGATGGCGGAATGAATACACACACATATCGATATTAGAACAAGCATGATTTTCTAGCATGTCTCACATGCAGGTGTTATCCGCATCTTTAAAAACACCACAGTAACATTGTCGATTTTATCAAAACTTACAAGAATGATGCAAATATTTAAACATCACAAATATCGAGTCTTCCCTGACTCACCACATTGTAATAAGCACATAAAAAACCATACTAGTAAAGAAAAACACTGATAAACCTGCAGATGGATTAATTGGCATCATACTACAAACTCACAAATTCATGCACATGCAGACGCAAAATAGTCAAAACAGAATCCATACTTTTTTTAACATGAATTTGTCTTGTTATAAAGCACAGTCCAATACCAGTTACAAGGATTATGCAACTAAATGGTGCACAAAACTATTGTGCATGAAATATCAATGTATCAAACGTTTTAATGGGTAAGATTTGCATAAAAATAAGGGAATGAAAATATATGTCAAAGATATGCACACTGTGGATCACATATGGAAGTATGATGGTGGACTTGCAAGCAGGTCAGAATCGGCAAAGATGAACATGGTGCACAGTACGTAAATTGGAAAACACAAAAAAATGTTTCAAAAAGCCATCACTCTGAAGGACTCAGGAGTTGATCAAAACATACCCAGTGACGTGTTACAGCAAAACTCTCCACTGTAACCCATTAGAAGTCTTTAAGTCTATGCCATCAATGTACATAGTACTGTTGATATATAGATATCCACTGTAACAAGTCAGTACATACATGTATGTAAAAACAGCCCAGAAACATCAAAGTCAATAGTACCAAACAACGGGTAACTTCATGGCTGGTGAAAGCGTTAACAGCCATCTGATCATGCGAAACAGGCTAAAGCATAGTATGACAAAGACGGTCTGCTACAGTTATAGTTACAGCAAGACTGCAATGTACACAAGTATGGCAATACTTTAAAGAAGGATATAACACCTCAGGAGAATGGTGACGCAGTTACAAATTTAAAAAGCTTGCAGTAACCTCTAGATATGTTCATAATGAAACAACAACAACAACATCAACAACAACAAAAGCAAACACAGAGGAATAAGAAATATATGACAACCGAAAAGAAAACACGCACAAACCTACCTGGACGATGGGAATTTTCTCAGGAACTATTGGCATGATTTTCACATTAAACATTGATAGAAAAACATGCTATATGTCTAGCTTCGAACATGAATAATGCCTCTCTGTATGAGGTCTCACGATGATATCAAAAATGTAAACAAATTGCTGGAACCCAGCACAAGTGTACAGTATTGTCACGCCTCAGATTCACAAGTAAGACACACGCTTCACAGAGAAGACTTAACCATCTGTGCTTTTTATATCTACAAACCTAACCTTTCACTTTCCAACAAACTCACTGACTTACAACAAAGCTACCCCGGTAGCTAGTAGCGGCTTGAAACTTGCCCTGCCTTCTAATGTGTTCCCCCAACCAACAACACGCTTACTTCAATACACGGCACTTCCTGGGCAAGAGGAGCAATGTTCATGCCAGGTCATACAATTCCAGTCCACAGTTGCTTCCTATGACACGACACTTCCTGGGCAAGAGGAGCAATGTTCATGCCAGGTCATACTATTCCAGTCCACAGTTGCTTCCTATGACACATCTCCATTTCCGTTTTACGGCCTTCCTGTTGATCCTGCACCACAAACATGTGTAGTGCTTACATTACGAGGTAGAGTACCCATGCCTCAGTAATAATACCCTCGTGAATACTTTCAAACCGCTACAGACCCGTATCTATATCTATGTGACTGAGGGACACCTCTAATGCAGACATGTAGCGTCCATGATGAGGTATTTTAGAACCCTATCACCTGCTGTTTTACACCGTCCTACATCAGTACACATGAAAGTATGAACATCAGTGCCAGGAGTGAGTACAACACATCGCTGGAACCACTCCAACTCCATGCATAACAGCGGCACAATGATGCATAAAAAGTGCATAAGCATAACAGTAGCATAATAGTGCACAGTTTCCATGGATAACAATAGCATAATGATTTTTTTAAAGTTTTCATGCATAACAGCAGCACAATGATGCATAAAAAGTTTACAAGCTTAACAAGAGCATAGTGATGTACAAACAGTTTCCATGGATTACAATAGCATAGTGATGGGGAAAAAATTTCATTAAGCAAGTTTAAAGTCAACGCAGTGCAACAATGCAACATGAAAAAGCTGTGTGTCATTGTAATAGGAACCTGTCAGTTCATGTGCTTATGATGAGCACCTGCGATTAACCCAAAGGATGTGCAGACATAGACAATAACCTTATTGTGCAATTCAATTTTGCATTGTTTTCACTCTCAATTAAAATTAACATATTTAATATCAAAACTATAAAATGGACCATCAAGGACATGATCATTGCCCATTCGTTTGCCTCTCTGTACCATGACAGGTTTATGAAATGATATACAACAGTGTAACAGTGTAATGCAATGAATTGTAAAAATAAATCTAACATGTCAGCAAACAAGATAATTATCAGCATGAAGCACTTCATCACGTGGCAAAGTCATGACACGCACCAAACAAAGACTACACGCCCTTTTAATCATCATCTTACTACAGCAACACATTGATGTGCTGGGGAGCATTTCAAGCGTTGCAGATGACACAGTCTGAGTGAATCTACTGCATCTTCTATTCTCTGATGATGTGTGCGTAAGCCAGATATTCTCTAGAACAGTTGCTTCTTTTTGTCTCCAATGTTGTGGAAGGTGCAGAGCCAGGCCCGGGCTGCCTGGCTGCCAGTGATGTCCTCGGGGAAGTTTGCCAGGTCCTCTACTGTCAGCGGGAGGCGCTCCAGATTGTCCGCGTCCTCACCGAGAAGTTCCTCCAAATGGGACGTCAGAACGTCCCGCAGTCTGAAGCAAGAAAGAGTGAGATCTGTACAGTCACAGGCAAGTCTCAGTATGCAAAACCATAACAGAGTGAGGTCTACAACGCATCAAGCAACATCTCTCAGTGTGCAACCAGGAAGATGTTAGAGATATAAAGATTTCCATGCATGTCCAACAGTCAGAATCCAGTAGGCACAACGGAATCTGAAACCAGCAGTGTTTGATCACATGTTCGTTCCCCTTACAATTTCAAAGTAGCAGACGCTTGCAAATGTAGGCTACCACGGAGACAGTGTAATAGATCATACCTTTTTACCAGAGGAAAATGTTTGAGAAAGTGTAAGAAACGTTTCTTGAAATGCATAAGAATATAAAACAATGACACGCAGACGGATGTACAAACAGACAATTATTGTATCAATGCACAGACTCACTTGTCAACATAAAGTGTAAAAAAGAGAGGTAATTGCCTCAACTCACTTCTGTCCTCTGAGGTCAAATGCCTCGTCCTCTCCATCCTGGGAGCTGGCAGACTGGGCGATGCGGAGGAGGATGCAGTCAAAGAGCTGCTGCAGCAGGGACTCCAGCTTCTCCAGGGAAAGCCTCTGGTCCTGGCAGAACTCCCCCAGGGCCGTCTCCTGCTCTGGCTTCAGCTCCTCCTGCAGCTCCTCCCCAATACTGTCAAAGGCCTCCTGTATTGTACACACACCACACTGTAGTATGCACGTAGGACATATGCTGCAGTACACACACCACAAACTGTAGTATGCATATAGGACATATGCTGCAGTACACACACTTCACACTGTAGTATGCTTATAGGACATATGCTGCAGTACACACACCACAAACTGTAGTATGCATGTAGGACATGCTGCAGTACACACACCACACACTGTAGTATGCATGTAGGACATATGCTGCAGTACATACACTTCACACTGTAGTATGCATGTAGGACATATGCTGCAGTACACACACCACACTGTAGTATGCATATAGGACATCTGCAGTACATACACTTCACACTGTAGTATGCATGTAGGACATATGCTGCAGTACACACACCACACTGTAGTATGCATATAGGACATATGCTGCAGTACACACACTTCACACTGTAGTATGCATGTAGGACATATGCTGCAGTACATACACTTCACACTGTAGTATGCATGTAGGACATATGCTGCAGTACACACACCACACTGTAGTATGCATGTAGGACATATGCTGCAGTACACACACATCACACAGTGTAGTATGCATGTAGGACATATGCTGCAGTACAAACACTTCACACTGTAGTATGCATGTAGGACATATGCTGCAGTACACACACCACACTGTAGTATGCATGTAGGACATATGCTGCAGTACACACACCACACACTGTAGTATGCATATAGGACATATGCTGCAGTACACACACCACACTGTAGTATGCATGTAGGACATATGCTGCAGTACACACACCACACACTGTAGTATGCATGTAGGACATATGCTGCAGTACACACACCACACACTGTAGTATGCATGTAGGACATATACTGAAGGTCACACACACCACAAATTGTAGTATGCATTTAGTACATATGCTGCAGGGTACTCAAAGTACACACCGTAATATGCACATGGTATGCTGCAGTGAACACGCGCCATACAGTGTAGCAACCTCATTGCACACTGCAGTGTACACATCTGTATTGTAGTGTGAACTCAGACGAAAGGCTTACAGCGCTGCAAACGTGTCATGCAAGTGAGGCCGGCCCTGCTTAAGCAGCAACCACGCACTACACTCGACCTGCTCAGCGCTAGCAATGTCTAAAACTGGATACAGGTGAATATCATTGGAAAAAGCTGCCTACCTCTCGGTGCTGCACCAGGATCTTGGCTCTCTCAAGGCACAGCAGGAGCCACAGGGACTGCACATGCTTCAGCTGGCACAGCTGTCTGGCCTGCACACCAACACAATAGTAAATCAGGCACAGCTGTCTGGCCTGCACACCAACACAACAGTAAATCAGGCACAGCTGTCTGGCCTGCACACCAACACAATAGTAAATCAGGCACAGCTGTCTGGCCTGAACACCAACACAATAGTAAATCAGGCACAGCTGTCTGGCCTGCACACCAACACAACAGTAAATCAGGCACATCTGTCTGGCCTGCACACCAACACAACAGTAAATCAGGCACAGCTGTCTGGCCTGCACACCAACACAATAGTAAATCAGACACTGCTGTCTGGCCTGAACACCAACACAATAGTAAATCAGACACTGCTGTCTGGCCTGCACACCAACACAACAGTAAATCAGGCACAGCTGTCTGGCCTGCACACCAACACAACAGTAAATCAGACACTGCTGTCTGGCCTGCACACCAACACAACAGTAAATCAGGCACAGCTGTCTGGCCTGCACACCAACACAATAGTAAATCAGACACTGCTGTCTGGCCTGAACACCAACACAATAGTAAATCAGGCACAGCTGTCTGGCCTGCACACCAACACAATAGTAAATCAGGCACAGCTGTCATCAATGGAATATAAATCACCATAAGTAATCCTGAAGAGCCATATTCCTCTTAGTCATGCTACTGTGCAATGGCTTGTCACCCCATAACACTCATTAGTGTTTTTTGATGGCAACAAGCCGCACAGACAGGTAAGGTTACCACTCCCAGGCCAAACACAATCTAGGAGAAAATGCTAGCATTGTGATTTGGGACCCAGCTGTCCAGTCATCTGCACATCACCTTCTGGCTGCAGATGGTGGAGGGAGCCATTCTGAGGATGTCCACCATGTAGGTGTGGAGGAGGAGGTTGGGGTCTCCACCCAGGCTCTGCAGGAAGCTGATGGCCACGTCCAGGTCAGACAGGGACTGGCAGATCTCGGGCAGGCCAGGCAGCTGACCACTTATCTGGTGTCGGCTTGCCTGGCTGATGGCCTCCTGGAAAGTCACAGAGACGCTTTGTTTAGGACAGCCGACTTGGTATCTTACTCAGTCTCTGTTTTCATCAACACCCTATGTTGTCTCAATCAGCATCTTCAAATGTCTTTGTATCTATCAGCACCCTATACTGTCTCTGTCTCTACACCCTGCACTGTCCCCAGCAATATAATGTACTGCCTCATCTCCACCTGCATTCTGTACTATTTCTCTTTCCATCAACACCCTGTAATGTGTGAGTCTGTAAACACATTGTATTGCGTCTATCTGTTATCGACACCTTGAACTGTTTCTGTCTCCATCAACACATCAACACCCTGCATTGTCTCTGTCTCTATCAACACCTTGTATTGTCTCTGTCTCTATCAACACTTTGAATTGTCTCTGTCTCTATCAACACCTGTATTGTCTCTGTCTCTATCAACACCTTGTATTGTCTTTGTCTCCATGTACACCCTGCAGTGTTGAAGTCTGTCAACCCCTTGTATTGTCTCTGTCTCTATCAACACCTTGCAGTGCTGAAGTCTGTCAACACCTGTATTGTCTCTGTCTCTAACAACACCTTGTATTGTCTCTATCTCCCTCTACACGCTGCAGTGCTGAAGTCTGTCAACCCCTTGTATTGTCTCTGTCTCTGTCAGCACCAGGTATCGTCTCTGTCTCCATCCACACCCTGCAGTGTTGAAGTCTGTCAACATCCTGTATTGTCTCTGTCTCTATCAACACCTTGTATTGTCTGTCTCCATCTACACCCTGCGGTGTGGAAGTCTGCCAACACCTGTATTGTCTCTGTCTCTATCAACACCTTGTATTGTCTCTGTCTCTAACAACACCTTGTATTGTCTCTGTCTCTATCAACACCTTGTATTGTCTGTCTCCATCTACATCCTGCAGTGTTTAAGCATCTGTGAACACCTTGTACTGTCTCTGTCTTTCTTTTTGTCACTCAACACCCTGTACTGCCTCCCTCTCTCTATCAACACCCTGTAATGCTTTAGTCTATATTAACATCCTGAAAGTAATTGGCTCAGATTGACATCTCCAACCCCCATCCCCAACCTCTCCAGCAACGCCTCCAGCATGCAGCACCAAAACGTAAAAAAAAAGTTCGGCAAACATAGAACGTTTGTGGATAGTTTCTATTGGACGATATTAATATATCTTATGTCATTTTCGCGCCAAAAGTTTGTTGCTTCATGCTGATTGGATTGCTGGGTCGCGTATTTTAAAGATAAATAGGAGAGATTTTCCCAGGTCCATCCATATTAACGGACGCTTTCCCCTGATCTATTTATATAAACTGGCGTTTTTTTGTAGGACTGGCGCGTCACGTTTACTCTTGGGCAGTGTACTCCACCAATCAAGGCACCATGGCAGTAAATGAATGGTGTTTAGAGTGCGACTCAAATGCAACCCCTATATGTAGCTGACACAGTAAATCAATCCCAAAACTTTGAGCAGTTCCAAAACATTTCTAAAAATGCACTCTTCATAAAATGATAACATCTAGCATGCCTGTGGGAGACGATTTCTGAGCGACTTGAGCTTGATAGCTGCAGTGGTATCATCTCTGTATGACATCGTCTCAGTCTGAAAGCAAGAGTGCATCGTGAAGTAGCTCAACATGCACAGCGAACACAGATGAAATGATACATTTCACAAGAAGGCAAGATCCAATTGGTGGTTTCAATTAAAATGAAAGATAACATTTTACACCAAACAATGACTTTGCTTTCTTTGTAACTATGCTGACTAACAGAATGTTCTAGTGAAATCTACCTGTAAAAATGCGAATGACAGGCTTTCGGGACAACATGGTGGAGACAGGAAAACCACAACAGTACAATGCAGAGAGAATTGCAGGCAGGGCATACTAAAGACAGACACACTGGAACCTACTGGAAGGACGTGGTGGAGACATGACATACTACAGACAG
>JAWQFJ010015965.1:0-20743 GCA_034096865.1 Theodoxus fluviatilis
CATCAGCTTGCATACCAAAGCAACAGCAAAGCTGTGCCTGTCTACAGACATGCATGCATTCCAGAATGCAAGCACAGCATAGATTCCAGCATGCAAGCACAGCATGGAATGGAAAGGCTTCTGTCTGGGCCGCCAGTCCACCACAGCACCAGCTTGCTTGTTCTTTCCCCAACTCTTTTTCCTCCTCCTTGCTGCCTTGCTTTAATGAGACCAGAGAAAGGAGGAGGAAACCCAGGTGAAAGAAGAACAACCAAATTGCCCACAGATGTGAATCAGTGTGATTTCTCAGGGCTGCAAGTAGCGGTGCCGTGGCCAGTGCTGGTGGTTCTGGAGTGAAACGGGGCTGTGCCTCCATTCAGGCAACTTGCCACTGCCGGCCCGCAAACCTCACTGCAACTCAGTCCTCACAAGCACAATTCAGCCAAGCTGATGAGAAAAAGGAAGTTAAAACACAACCCCCCCCCCCCCAAATGTTTGAATCAATACAAGTTTTGCAATGGGCATAGCCCCATCCCTAGCCAGCGCTCCAGTGGCGCCATGAGGAAGAGGGGCGCTGCCCAACCTGGACAGGGCATCACAGCGCTTCCCTGAGCAGTCTGCAGCGCTGAAAGGATGGGGCTGTGCCCTAACCCTTGCGCTGCCACAAAGTGCAGCACCAAATTTATTCCTGTCAAGGGAACTCTCTGCCATGCATGTTTTCTTTACAGCGAGTGGTGGAACTTATTTGGGGATTTCAAGAGCTGTGTGGCTGAGGGTTCCACTGACAAGAATCAGTAGAGTGAGCAGTCTAGAATCCAGTGCTTGGTGTGCAGCAGAAGCTGGTGTGGTCCTGACAGGCGATCCCTGGGAAAGCACGGCACCAGCAGCCATGCCTCTGTCTGTCTGCTCTACAGAAGTCCCAAGAACTTGGTCTTGTGCTGTCAACAAAACAACAACACATTTTCAACAAGAACAAATGCATTTTCATTGACTGACAAAAACATTCCTTGCTGTAATCAAACATGCACTCCATGCTACTGAGACTGAAAGATCTCAAATCAACAAGTGGAAAATGAAGGATCAGCTGGTCACTCCTCAGCAGAGAAAGGCTTCTCTCTGCTCACTTGTACGATAAGGTTTACTGAGTCAGGACTGAATGCCCATTTGCGTATTCCAGTGTGTGTGTGTGTGTATGTGTGTGTGTGTGTGTGTGTGTGTATGTGTGTGTGTGTGTGTGTGTGTGTCTGTGTGTGTGTGTGTGTGTGTGTGTGTGTATGTGTGTGTGCGTGTGTGTGTGTGTGTGTGTGTGTGTGTGTACATTTGACATTGGGTCAGTCCAAGAGATTTACAGATGTCACAGAGATGCATTAGGAGGAACTGTTTGAGCTGCTGACTAACCAGCAATAAGGAGCAATGAATTATCTGTCATGCATGTGAGTGTGACAGTGCAAATGCATTTGTGGCCCAGCACATGTATCCATGTCTCACACGGTATTCAGAGGCACAGTCAATATGCTATTCACAGTATGCTGTTCACAGTATGTTGTGCACAGTCAGTATGCTGTTCACAGTACGCTGTTCACAGCATGCTGTCACAGTATGCTGTTCACAGTATGCTGTTCACAGTATGCTGTTCATAGTATGCTGTCACAGTATGTTGTGCAGTCAGTATGCTGTTCACAGTATGCTGTTCACAGTATGTTGTTCACAGTATGTTGTTCATAGTATGCTGTTCACAGTATATTGTGCACAGTCAGTATTATTGTGCACAGTCAGTATGCTGTTCAGTCAAGATGTGCAGTCAGTATGCTGTTCACAGTATGCTGTTCAGAGTCGGAGCACTGTTCACAGTCAGTACAGTCATCTACTTCCAAACAGGTTACGCTCCACAATTTGTGATTGTGCTTGAGGAAAGACGGCTACAGTTGGAAAAATGGCATAATAACGTTCATCAATCCATGCGCATTCTAGAGAAAACAACATGTTCAAAGAGGAATTAAAACTATATAAACTATTGTAAAGCTCAGGAAAACTATTACATGATATAGTGCACTGATTCCTTTTTCAGCGTTTGCTTACAAAGGTATCATCCAGACTTTAGCTGTGTTTCTCATGCACACTCACAGTCCAAACCCCTATGGACAGCCTAGTACATGGGGTGAACACTGTGTACCATATTGCAAACTGGATACATTTCCAATAATGGACTAGTCCGAGGAGAGGGGTGCGGGAAAGACAGCAAAGCTGGTAGGCCACTCAAGCTGACGGGCCACAGCATTTAAAGGGTGTAAATTAATAGATAAATGAGAATTTTTTTTGGTATTTACATCTATTCAATTATTTACGCCATTTAAATGCTGTGGCTTGTCAGCTTGATTGGCCTGCCAGCTTCGCTGTCTTTCTCACACCCCTCTCCTCGGGTGAGTCCATTAGTGTGGCCTGTTATTGGAAACCTTTCAAAAAAATTATGATCAAACAGACCAAATGGGGTAGCTCAGCTTCCCAACATGGGGTAGTGCTGTTGAGCATATGTACATGTATGTGGCGCACTGCAAACTAACCCTCCCCTGTCCTCTCCCACCTTTTGAGATCTTCTAGAAGTTTGGAACATTACAGACTAAAGTTGGAGTTGCAGACAGGTTTGTTTGTATTGGTGAACGTTTGTAACTAGAATGTTTGTAAGTAGAGGACTGACTGTCCCGTACACTGTTCACAGTCAGTATGTTGTTCACACTCAGTATACTGTTCACAGTCAGTGCGCTGTTCACAGTCAGTGCACTGTTCACAGGGTTCCACAGAAGTTTGTACAGAGGTCAGGTATGGATATCACCAGGGTCCTGAGGCCAGAATGCAAGAAAGACATGTCCGTTTCTGTGTGGAGACACCATGGAAGCCAAACTAGCAGAGACTTCAAACTAGCAGAGACTCCAAAGAAGCCAGACAAGTAGAGACACAAAAGAAGCCAAACTAGCAGAGACTCCAAAGAAGCCAGACAAGTAGAGACACCAAGGAAGTCCAACTAGTAGAGACACCAAGGAAGCCAAACTAGCAGAGACTCCATGGAAGTCAAACTAGCAGAGACTCCAAAGAAGTCAAACTAGCAGAGACTCCAAAGAAGCCAAACTAGCAGAGACTCCATGGAAGCCAAACTAGTAGAGACACCAAAGAAGCCAAACTAGCAGAGACTCCAAAGAAGCCAAACTAGCAGAGACTCCAAAGAAGCCAAACTAGCAGAGACACCAAAGAAGCCAAACTAGTAGAGACACCAAGGAAGGCAAACTAGCAGAGACTCCAAAGAAGCCAAACTAGCAGAGACTCCAAAGAAGCCAAACTAGCAGAGACACCAAGGAAGCCAAACTAGCAGAGACTCCAAAGAAGCCAAACTAGCAGAGACTCCAAAGAAGTCAAACTAGCAGAGACTCCAAAGAAGCCAAACTAGCAGAGACTCCAAAGAAGCCAAACTAGCAGAGACTCCAAAGAAGCCTAACTAGCAGAGACACCAAAGAAGCCAAACTAGTAGAGACACCAAGGAAGCCAAACTAGCAGAGACTCCAAAGAAGCCAAACTAGCAGAGACTCCAAAGAAGCCAAACTAGCAGACACACCAAGGAAGCCAAACTAGCAGAGACTCCAAAGAAGCCAAACTAGCAGAGACTCCAAAGAAGTCAAACTAGCAGAGACTCCAAAGAAGCCAAACTAGCAGAGACTCCAAAGAAGCCAAACTAGCAGAGACACCAAAGAAGCCAAACTAGCAGAGACTCCAAAGAAGCCAAACTAGCAGAGACTCCAAAGAAGCCAAACTAGCAGAGACTCCAAAGAAGCCAAACTAGCAGAGACTCCAAAGAAGCCAAACTAGCAGAGACTCCAAAGAAGCCAAACTAGCAGAGACACCAAAGAAGCCAAACTAGTAGAGACACCAAGGAAGCCAAACTAGCAGAGACTCCAAAGAAGCCAAACTAGCAGAGACTCCAAAGAAGCCAAACTAGCAGACACACCAAGGAAGCCAAACTAGCAGAGACACCAAAGAAGCCAAACCAGCAGAGACTCCGAAGAAGCCAAACTAGCAGAGACTCCATGGAAGCCAAACTAGCAGAGACTCCAAGGAAGCCAAACTAGCAGAGACTCCAAAGAAGCCAAACTAGTAGAGACTCCAAAGAAGCCAAACTAGCAGAGACACCAAGGAAGCCAAACTAGCAGAGACTCCAAAGAAGCCAAACTAGCAGAGACTCCAAAGAAGCCAAACTAGCAGAGACTCCAAAGAAGCCAAACTAGCAGAGACTCCATGGAAGCCAAACTAGTAGATACACCAAGGAAGCCAAACTAGCAGAGACTCCAAAGAAGCCAAACTAGCAGAGACTCCAAAGAAGCCAAACTAGCAGAGACACCAAGGAAGCCAAACTAGCAGAGACTCCGAAGAAGCTAAACCAGCAGAGACTCCGAAAAAGCCTAACTAGCAGAGACTCCATGGAAGCCAAACTAGCAGAGACTCCAAAGAAGCCAAACTAGCAGACACACCAAAGAAGCCAAACTAGCAGAGACACCAAGGAAGCCAAACTAGCAGAGACACCAAAGAAGCCAAACTAGCAGAGAAACCAAGGAAGCCAAACTAGCAGAGACACCAAGGAAGCCAAACTAGCAGAGACTCCATGGAAATCAAACTAGCAGAGAATCCAAGGAAGCCAAACTAGCAGAGACTCCAAAGAAGCCAAACTAGCAGAGACTCCAATAAGCCAAACTAGCAGAGACTCCAAAGAAGCCAAACTAGCAGACACACCAAGGAAGCCAAACTAGCAGAGACACCAAGGAAGCCAAACTAGCAGAGACACCAAAGAAGCCAAACTAGCTGAGACACCAAGGAAGCCAAACTAGCAGAGACACCAAGGAAGCCAAACTAGCAGAGACTTCACGGAAGCCAAACTAGCAGAGACACCAAGGAAGCCAGACTGGCAGAGACTCAAAGGAAGCCAAACTAGCAGAGACTCCATGGAAGCCAAACTAGCAGACTTCTTCCATAGTCTTGGCAGAAGGCAGCTCCTGGTGAGCAGTAGGTGGAAGGCATGCCTGCAGCCCTAGGGAGAGCCTGAGACCTGCAACAGCAGTGGAGTGCCGCCACAGGCATGCTGGAGGCAGGCAGGCACACTCACCACTTCGTCTGGCAGCCACTTGCCCAGGCACTCCATCAGCAGGCTGTCTCCAGTGCAGGCCTCCAGGAAGTCAGAGAAGTCCAGCTTGTTGTCATGGTTCTTGTCCTGCAGCATATATAGCACTGGTGACAAGACACACAGCAGCAGTGACAAGACACACAGCACCAGTGACAAGACACACAGCACCAATGACAAGACACACAGCACCAATGACAAGACACACAGCACCAATGATAAGACACACAGCACCAATGACAAGACACACAGCACCAGTGACAAGACACACAGCACCAATGACAAGACACACAGCAACAGTGAGAAGACACACAGCACCAATGACAAGACACACAGCACCAGTGACAAATTCAATGTCAAGACACACAGCACCAGTGACAAGACACACAGCACCAATGACAAGACACACAGCACCAATGACAAGACACACAGCACCAATGACAAGACACACAGCACCAATGACAAGACACACAGCACCAGTGACAAGACACACAGCACCAACAAGACACACAGCACCAATGACAAGACACACAGCAACAGTGACAAGACACACAGCACCAATGACAAGACACACATCACCAGTGACAAGACACACAGCACCAGTGACAAGACACACAGCACCAGTGACAAGACACACAGCACCAATGACAAGACACAGCACCAATGACAAGACACACAGCAACAGTGACAAGACACACAGCACCAGTGACAAATTCAATGTCAAGACACACATGACACCAATGACAAGACACACAGCACCAGTGACAAGACACACAGCACCAATGATGAGACACACAGCACCAGTGACAAATTCAATGTCAAGACACACATGACACCAATGACAAGACACACAGCACCAGTGACAAGACACACAGCACCAATGATGAGACACACAGCACCAGTGACAAATTCAATGTCAAGACACACAGCACCAGTGACAAGACACACAGCACCAATGACAAGACACAGCACCAATGACAAATTCAATGTCAAGACATACAGTACCAGTAACAAGACACAGCACCAATGACAAGACACACAGCACCAGTGACAAATTCAATGTCAAGACACACAGCACCAGTGACAAGACACACAGCACCAATGACAAGACACACAGCACCAGTGACAAGACACACAGCACAATGACAAGACACAGCACCAATGACAAGACACACAGCACCAATGACAAGACACACAGCACCAATGACAAGACACACAGCACCAATGACAAGGCACACAGCACCAGTGACAAGACACACAGCACCAATGACAAGACACACAGCACCAATGACAAGACACACAGCACCAGTGACAAGACACACAGCACCAGTGACAAGAGACACAGCACCAATGACAAGACACACAGCACCAGTGACAAGACACAGCACCAATGACAAGACACACAGCACCAGTGACAAGACACACAGCACCAGTGACAAGACACAGCACCAGTGACAAGACACACAGCACCAGTGACAAGACACACAGCACCAGTGACAAGACACACAGCACCAATGACAAGACACAGCACCAGTGACAAGACACACAGCACCAGTGACAAAATCAATGAAGGGGTAACAACTGACAGGGTTAGCAACTGACAGGGGTTGCAGCTGACAGGGGTTGCAGCTGACAGGGGTTTGCAGCTGACAGGGGTTGCAGCTGACAGGGGTTGCAACTGTCAGGGGTTACAGCTGACAGGGGTTGCAGCTGACAGGGGTAACAACTGACAGGGGTTTGCAGCTGACAGTGGTTGCAGCTGACAGGGGTTGCAACTGACAGGGGCTACAGCTGACAGGGGTTGCAACTGTCAGGGGTTACAGCTGACAGGGGTTGCAGCTGACAGGGGTAACAACTGACAGGGGTTTGCAGCTGACAGGGGTTGCAGCTAACAGGGGTTGCAACTGACAGGGGTTGCAGCTGACAGGGGTTGCAGCTGACAGGGGTTGCAGCTGACAGGGGTTGCAGCTGAGAAGAGTTGCAGCTGACAGGGGTTGCAGCTGACAGGGGTTACAGCTGACAGGTGTTACAGCTGACAGGCGTTGCATTGGACAAGGGTTACAGCTGACAGGGTTTGCAGGTGACAGAGGGTTGCAGCTGACAGGGGTTGCAGCTGAAAGGGGTTACAGCTGACAGGCATTGCATTGGACAGGGGTTACAGCTGACTGGGGTTGCAGCTGACAGGGGTTACAGCTGACAGGGGTTGCAGCTGACAGGGGTTGCAGCTGACAGGGGTTGCAGCTGACAGGGGTTGCAGCTGACAGGGGTTGCAGCTGACAGGGGTTACGGCTGACAGGCATTGCATTGGACAGGGGTTACAGCTGACAGGCATTGCATTGGACAGGGGTTGCAGCTGACAGGGGTTGCAGCTGACAGGGGTTGCAGCTGACAGGGGTTGCAGCTGACAGGGGTTGCAGCTGACAGGGGTTACAGCTGACAGGGTTGCAGCTGACAGGGGTTGCAGCTGACAGGGGTTGCAGCTGACAGGGGTTGCAGCTGACAGGGGTTGCAGCTGACAGGGGTTGCAGCTGACAGGGGTTACAGCTGACAGGGGTTACAGCTGACAGGGTTGCAGCTGACAGGGGTTACAGCTGACAGGGGTTACAGCTGACAGGGGTTACAGCTGACAGGGTGCCAGCTGACAGGGGTTCCAGGTGACAGGGGTTGCAGCTGACAGGGGCTACAGCTGACAGGGGTTGCAGCTGACAGGGTTTGCAGCTGACAGGGGTTGCAGCTGACAGGGGTTGCAGCTGACAGGGGTTACAGCTGACAGGGGTTGTAGCTGCCAGGGGTTGTAGCTGTCAAGGGTTACAGCTGACGGGTTGCAGCTGACAGGGGCTACAGCTGACAGGGGTTGCAGCTGACAGGGGTTGCAGCTGACAGGGGTTGCAGCTGACAGGGGTTACAGCTGACAGGGGTTGCAGCTGACAGGGGTTGCAGCTGACAGGGGTTGCAGCTGACAGGGGTTGCAGCTGACAGGGGTTACAGCTGACAGGAGTTGCAGCTGACAGGGGTTGCAGCTGACAGGGGTTGCAGCTGACAGGGGTTGCAGCTGACAGGGGTTACAGCTGACAGGGGTTGCAGCTGACAGGGGTTGCAGCTGACAGGGGTTGCAGCTGACAGGGGTTGCAGGTGACAGGGGTTGCAGCTGACAGGGGCTACAGCTGACAGGGGTTGCAGCTGACAGGGGTTGCAGCTGACAGGGGTTGCAGCTGACAGGGGTTGCAGCTGACAGGGGTTACAGCTGACAGGGGTTGCAGCTGACAGGGGTTGCAGCTGACAGGGGTTGCAGGTGACAGGGGTTGCAGCTGACAGGGGCTACAGCTGACAGGGGTTGCAGCTGACAGGGGTGCCAGCTGACAGGGGTGCCAGCTGACAGGGGTTACAGCTGACAGGGGTTACAGCTGACAGGGGTTACAGCTGACAGGCGTTGCAGCTGACAGGGGTTGCAGCTGACAGGGGTTGCAGCTGACAGGGGTTACAGCTGACAGGGGTTGCAGCTGACAGGGGTTGCAGCTGACAGGGGTTGCAGCTGACAGGGGGTTGCAGTGGACAGGGGTTGCAGCTGACAGGGGTTGCAGCTGACAGGGGGTTGCAGCTGACAGGGGTTGCAGCTGACAGGGGGTTGCAGTGGACAGGGGTTGCAGCTGACAGGGGTTGCAGCTGACAGGGGGTTGCAGTGGACAGGGGTTGCAGCTGACAGGGGGTTGCAGTGGACAGGGGTTGCAGCTGACAGGGGTTGCAGTGGACAGGGGTTGCAGCTGACAGGGGGTTGCAGTGGACAGGGGTTGCAGCTGACAGGGGTTACAGCTGACAGGGGTTGCAACTGACAGGGGTTACAGCTGACAGGGGTTGCAGCTGACAGGGGTTGCAGCTGACAGGGGTTGCAGCTGACAGGGGTTGCAGCTGACTGGGGTTGCAGCTGATGAAGCATCAAGCGGCTCCAGCCCTATGTTGCACTTGTAAGTAAACATTTATTTTTCTCTTCATTTTAGAGGGTGTTTTAAAACATAAGCAAAAATTAATTGTTGTAGACATAGACCACAGCTGCAATCTTTGTGCAGTAGTCCCTGTGTCTGAGCTGTTTGGTTGAGGCTTACAAGAGGAATAAATGGATGCATGGCTTGTGCTAAGCAAGTAAGAATCAGAACCGGTCAGTCTTTCTTAACGAGCAGTGAGGTGCTTCACAAGGCGCCTCTTTAATGTTTCGTGTTTTGTGTATTGCCTCCTAGGTTAAGTAGTTGTGTTATATTTAACTCTTTTTTGTTTCAACTGTACAGTGTCCCCTTACTTAACTGCTGGCCACGGGCCCTCACCTGTCATACCTGCCTTGTCCACTGCAAGCACTCCACACAGCAGATGCTACAGAGGTATCACTGACTGCGACTATTCAGGACAGAAATGATTGTTGGAATGACAGAGTTTTTGAGTCTATAATAATAATAATAATAATACAGACTACTTATGTGCCCATACCTTCCCTAATAGGCAAGCTCATGGCGTTTACAATGAAAAGTCTACATTCATACAAAGCATTCCAACACTTGCACACTGTACAGTTGAAACAAAAAAGAGTTAAATATAACACAACTACTTAACCTAGGAGGCAATACACAAAACACGAAACATTAAAGAGGCGCCTTGTGAAGCACCTCACTGCTCGTTAAGAAAGACTGACCGGTTCTGATTCTTACTTGCTTAGCACAAGCCATGCATCCATTTATTCCTCTTGTAAGCCTCAACCAAACAGCTCAGACACAGGGACTACTGCACAAAGATTGCAGCTGTGGTCTATGTCTACAACAATTAATTTTTGCTTATGTTTTAAAACACCCTCTAAAATGAAGAGAAAAATAAATGTTTACTTACAAGTGCAACATAGGGCTGGAGCCGCTTGATGCTTCATCAGCTGCAACCCCAGTCAGCTGCAACCCCTGTCAGCTGCAACCCCTGTCAGCTGCAACCCCTGTCAGCTGCAACCCGTCAGCTGTAACGCCTGTCAGTTGCAACCCCTGTCAGCTGTAACCCCTGTCAGCTGCAACCCCTGTCCACTGCAACCCCCTGTCAGCTGCAACCCCTGTCCACTGCAACCCCTGTCAGCTGCAACCCCTGTCCACTGCAACCCCCTGTCAGCTGCAACCCCTGTCCACTGCAACCCCCTGTCAGCTGCAACCCCTGTCAGCTGCAACCCCTGTCCACTGCAACCCCCTGTCAGCTGCAACCCCTGTCAGCTGCAACCCCCTGTCAGCTGCAACCCCTGTCAGCTGCAACCCCTGTCCACTGCAACCCCCTGTCAGCTGCAACCCCTGTCAGCTGCAACCCCTGTCAGCTGCAACCCCTGTCAGCTGTAACCCCTGTCAGCTGCAACCCCTGTCAGCTGCAACCCCTGTCAGCTGCAACCCCTGTCAGCTGCAACCCCTGTCAGCTGCAACCCCTGTCAGCTGTAACCCCTGTCAGCTGCAACCCCTGTCAGCTGCAACCCCTGTCAGCTGCAACCCCTGTCAGCTGTAGCCCCTGTCAGCTGCAACCCCTGTCACCTGCAACCCCTGTCAGCTGCAACCCCTGTCAGCTGCAACCCCTGTCAGCTGTAACCCCTGTCAGCTGCAACCCCTGTCAGCTGCAACCCCTGTCAGCTGCAACCCCTGTCAGCTGCAACCCCTGTCAGCTGTAGCCCCTGTCAGCTGCAACCCCTGTCACCTGCAACCCCTGTCAGCTGCAACCCCTGTCAGCTGCAACCCTGTCAGCTGCAACCCCTGTCAGCTGTAACCCCTGTCAGCTGCAACCCCTGTCAGCTGCAACCCCTGTCAGCTGCAACCCCTGTCAGCTGCAACCCTGTCAGCTGTAACCCCTGTCAGCTGCAACCCCTGTCAGCTGCAACCCCTGTCAGCTGCAACCCCTGTCAGCTGCAACCCCTGTCAGCTGTAACCCCTGTCAGCTGCAACCCCTGTCAGCTGCAACCCCTGTCAGCTGCAACCCCTGTCAGCTGTAACCCCTGTCAGCTGCAACCCCTGTCAGCTGCAACCCCTGTCAGCTACAACCCCTGGCAGCTACAACCCCTGTCAGCTGTAACCCCTGTCAGCTGCAACCCCTGTCAGCTGCAACCCCTGTCAGCTGCAAACCCTGTCAGCTGCAACCCCTGTCAGCTGTAGCCCCTGTCAGCTGCAACCCCTGTCACCTGCAACCCCTGTCAGCTGCAACCCCTGTCAGCTGTAACCCCTGTCAGCTGCAACCCCTGTCAGCTGCAACCCCTGTCAGCTGCAACCCTGTCAGCTGTAACCCCTGTCAGCTGTAACCCCTGTCAGCTGCAACCCCTGTCAGCTGCAACCCCTGTCAGCTGCAACCCCTGTCAGCTGCAACCCCTGTCAGCTGCAACCCCTGTCAGCTGCAACTCCTGTCAGCTGTAACCCCTGTCAGCTGCAACCCCTGTCAGCTGCAACCCCTGTCAGCTGCAACCCCTGTCAGCTGCAACCCCTGTCAGCTGCAACCCCTGTCCAATGCAATGCCTGTCAGCTGTAACCCCTGTCCAATGCAATGCCTGTCAGCCGTAACCCCTGTCAGCTGCAACCCCTGTCAGCTGCAACCCCTGTCAGCTGCAACCCCTGTCAGCTGCAACCCCTGTCAGCTGCAACCCCTGTCAGCTGTAACCCCTGTCAGCTGCAACCCCAGTCAGCTGTAACCCCTGTCCAATGCAATGCCTGTCAGCTGTAACCCCTTTCAGCTGCAACCCCTGTCAGCTGCAACCCTCTGTCACCTGCAAACCCTGTCAGCTGTAACCCTTGTCCAATGCAACGCCTGTCAGCTGTAACACCTGTCAGCTGTAACCCCTGTCAGCTGCAACCCCTGTCAGCTGCAACTCTTCTCAGCTGCAACCCCTGTCAGCTGCAACCCCTGTCAGCTGCAACCCCTGTCAGCTGCAACCCCTGTCAGTTGCAACCCCTGTTAGCTGCAACCCCTGTCAGCTGCAAACCCCTGTCAGTTGTTACCCCTGTCAGCTGCAACCCCTGTCAGCTGTAACCCCTGACAGTTGCAACCCCTGTCAGCTGTAGCCCCTGTCAGTTGCAACCCCTGTCAGCTGCAACCACTGTCAGCTGCAAACCCCTGTCAGTTGTTACCCCTGTCAGCTGCAACCCCTGTCAGCTGTAACCCCTGACAGTTGCAACCCCTGTCAGCTGCAACCCCTGTCAGCTGCAAACCCCTGTCAGCTGCAACCCCTGTCAGCTGCAACCCCTGTCAGTTGCTAACCCTGTCAGTTGTTACCCCTTCATTGATTTTGTCACTGGTGCTGTGTGTCTTGTCACTGGTGCTGTGTCTTGTCATTGGTGCTGTGTGTCTTGTCACTGGTGCTGTGTGTCTTGTCACTGGTGCTGTGTGTCTTGTCACTGGTGCTGTGTCTTGTCACTGGTGCTGTGTGTCTTGTCACTGGTGCTGTGTGTCTTGTCATTGGTGCTGTGTCTTGTCACTGGTGCTGTGTGTCTTGTCATTGGTGCTGTGTCTCTTGTCACTGGTGCTGTGTGTCTTGTCACTGGTGCTGTGTGTCTTGTCATTGGTGCTGTGTGTCTTGTCATTGGTGCTGTGTGTCTTGTCACTGGTGCTGTGTGCCTTGTCATTGGTGCTGTGTGTCTTGTCATTGGTGCTGTGTGTCTTGTCATTGGTGCTGTGTGTCTTGTCATTGGTGCTGTGTCTTGTCATTGGTGCTGTGTGTCTTGTCACTGGTGCTGTGTGTCTTGTCATTGGTGCTGTGTGTCTTGTCACTGGTGCTGTGTGTCTTGACATTGAATTTGTCACTGGTGCTGTGTGTCTTGTCATTGGTGCTGTGTCTTGTTACTGGTACTGTATGTCTTGACATTGAATTTGTCATTGGTGCTGTGTCTTGTCATTGGTGCTGTGTGTCTTGTCACTGGTGCTGTGTGTCTTGACATTGAATTTGTCACTGGTGCTGTGTGTCTCATCATTGGTGCTGTGTGTCTTGTCACTGGTGCTGTGTGTCTTGTCATTGGTGTCATGTGTGTCTTGACATTGAATTTGTCACTGGTGCTGTGTGTCTCATCATTGGTGCTGTGTGTCTTGTCACTGGTGCTGTGTGTCTTGTCATTGGTGTCATGTGTGTCTTGACATTGAATTTGTCACTGGTGCTGTGTGTCTTGTCACTGTTGCTGTGTGTCTTGTCATTGGTGCTGTGTCTTGTCATTGGTGCTGTGTGTCTTGTCACTGGTGCTGTGTGTCTTGTCACTGGTGCTGTGTGTCTTGTCACTGGTGATGTGTGTCTTGTCATTGGTGCTGTGTGTCTTGTCACTGTTGCTGTGTGTCTTGTCATTGGTGCTGTGTGTCTTGTTGGTGCTGTGTGTCTTGTCACTGGTGCTGTGTGTCTTGTCATTGGTGCTGTGTGTCTTGTCATTGGTGCTGTGTGTCTTGTCATTGGTGCTGTGTGTCTTGTCATTGGTGCTGTGTGTCTTGTCACTGGTGCTGTGTGTCTTGACATTGAATTTGTCACTGGTGCTGTGTGTCTTGTCATTGGTGCTGTGTGTCTTCTCACTGTTGCTGTGTGTCTTGTCATTGGTGCTGTGTGTCTTGTCACTGGTGCTGTGTGTCTTGTCATTGGTGCTGTGTGTCTTATCATTGGTGCTGTGTGTCTTGTCATTGGTGCTGTGTGTCTTGTCATTGGTGCTGTGTGTCTTGTCACTGGTGCTGTGTGTCTTGTCACTGCTGCTGTGTGTCTTGTCACCGGTGCTATATATGCTGCAGGACAAGAACCATGACAACAAGCTGGACTTCTCTGACTTCCTGGAGGCCTGCACTGGAGACAGCCTGCTGATGGAGTGCCTGGGCAAGTGGCTGCCAGACGAAGTGGTGAGTGTGCCTGCCTGCCTCCAGCATGCCTGTGGCGGCACTCCACTGCTGTTGCAGGTCTCAGGCTCTCCCTAGGGCTGCAGGCATGCCTTCCACCTACTGCTCACCAGGAGCTGCCTTCTGCCAAGACTATGGAAGAAGTCTGCTAGTTTGGCTTCCATGGAGTCTCTGCTAGTTTGGCTTCCTTGGAGTCTCTGCCAGTCTGGCTTCCTTGGTGTCTCTGCTAGTTTGGCTTCCGTGAAGTCTCTGCTAGTTTGGCTTCCTTGGTGTCTCTGCTAGTTTGGCTTCCTTGGTGTCTCAGCTAGTTTGGCTTCTTTGGTGTCTCTGCTAGTTTGGCTTCCTTGGTGTCTCTGCTAGTTTGGCTTCCTTGGTGTGTCTGCTAGTTTGGCTTCTTTGGAGTCTCTGCTAGTTTGGCTTATTTGGAGTCTCTGCTAGTTTGGCTTCTTTGGAGTCTCTGCTAGTTTGGCTTCCTTGGATTCTCTGCTAGTTTGATTTCCATGGAGTCTCTGCTAGTTTGGCTTCCTTGGTGTCTCTGCTAGTTTGGCTTCCTTGGTTTCTCTGCTAGTTTGGCTTCTTTGGTGTCTCTGCTAGTTTGGCTTCCTTGGTGTCTCTGCTAGTTTGGCTTCTTTGGTGTGTCTGCTAGTTTGGCTTCTTTGGAGTCTCTGCTAGTTTGGCTTCCATGGAGTCTCTGCTAGTTAGGCTTTTTCGGAGTCTCTGCTGGTTTAGCTTCTTCGGAGTCTCTGCTAGTTTGGCTTCCTTGGTGTCTCTGCTAGTTTGGCTTCTTTGGAGTCTCTGCTAGTTTGGCTTCTTTGGAGTCTCTGCTAGTTTGGCTTCCTTGGTGTATCTACTAGTTTGGCTTCCATGGAGTCTCTGCTAGTTTGGCTTCTTTGGAGTCTCTGCTAGTTTGGCTTCTTTGGAGTCTCTGCTAGTTTGGCTTCTTTGGAGTCTCTGCTAGTTTGGCTTCCTTGGTGTCTCTGCTAGTTTGGCTTCTTTGGAGTCTCTACTAGTTTGGCTTCTTTGGAGTCTCTGCTAGTTTGGCTTCCTTGGAGTCTCTGCTAGTTTGGCTTCCATGGAGTCTCTGCTAGTTTGGCTTCTTCGGAGTCTCTGCTAGTTTGGCTTCTTTGGTGTCTCTGCTAGTTTGGCTTCCTTGGTGTGTCTGCTAGTTTGGCTTCTTTGGAGTCTCTGCTAGTTTGGCTTCTTTGGAGTCTCTGCTAGTTTGGCTTCCTTGGTGTCTCTACTAGTTTGGCTTCTTTGGTGTCTCTGCTAGTTTGGCTTCTTTGGAGTCTCTGCTAGTTTGGCTTCTTTGGAGTCTCTGCTAGTTTGGCTTCTTTGGAGTCTCTGCTAGTTTGGCTTCTTTGGAGTCTCTGCTAGTTTGGCTTCTTTGGAGTCTCTGCTAGTTTGGCTTCTTTGGTGTCTCTGCTAGTTTGGCTTCTTTGGAGTCTCTGCTAGTTTGGCTTCTTTGGAGTCTCTGCTAGTTTGACTTCTTTGGAGTCTCTGCTAGTTTGGCTTCTTTGGAGTCTCTGCTAGTTTGGCTTCCTTGGTGTGTCTGCTAGTTTGGCTTCTTTGGAGTCTCTGCTAGTTTGGCTTCTTTGGAGTCTCTGCTAGTTTGGCTTCCTTGGTGTCTCTACTAGTTTGGCTTCTTTGGTGTCTCTGCTAGTTAGGCTTCTTTGGAGTCTCTGCTAGTTTGGCTTCTTTGGAGTCTCTGCTAGTTTGGCTTCTTTGGAGTCTCTGCTAGTTTGACTTCTTTGGAGTCTCTGCTAGTTTGGCTTCTTTGGAGTCTCTGCTAGTTTGGCTTCCTTGGTGTCTCTGCTAGTTTGGCTTCTTTGGAGTCTCTGCTAGTTTGGCTTCTTTGGAGTCTCTGCTAGTTTGCCTTCCTTGGTGTCTCTACTAGTTTGGCTTCTTTGGTGTCTCTGCTAGTTTGGCTTCTTTGGAGTCTCTGCTAGTTTGGCTTCTTTGGAGTCTCTGCTAGTTTGGCTTCTTTGGTGTCTCTACTAGTTTGGCTTCCATTGGAGTCTCTGCTAGTTTGGCTTCTTTGGAGTCTCTGCTAGTTTGACTTCTTTGGAGTCTCTGCTAGTTTGACTTCCATGGAGTCTCTGCTAGTTTGGCTTCCTTGGTGTCTCTACTAGTTGGACTTCCTTGGTGTCTCTACTTGTCTGGCTTCTTTGGAGTCTCTGCTAGTTTGGCTTCTTTTGTGTCTCTACTTGTCTGGCTTCTTTGGAGTCTCTGCTAGTTTGAAGTCTCTGCTAGTTTGGCTTCCATGGTGTCTCCACACAGAAACGGACATTCTTTCTTGCATTCTGGCCTCAGGACCCTGGTGATATCCATACCTGACCTCTGTACAAACTTCTGTGGAACCCTGTGAACAGTGCACTGACTGTGAACAGCGCACTGACTGTGAACAGTATACTGAGTGTGAACAACATACTGACTGTGAACAGTGTACGGACAGTCAGTCCTCTACTTACAAACATTCTAGTTACAAACGTTCACCAATACAAACAAACCTGTCTGCAACTCCAACTTTAGTCTGTAATGTTCCAAACTTCTAGAAGATCTCAAAAGGTGGGAGAGGACAGGGGAGGGTTAGTTTGCAGTGCGCCACATACATGTACATATGCTCAACAGCACTACCCCATGTTGGGAAGCTGAGCTACCCCATTTGGTCTGTTTGATCATAATTTTTTTGAAAGGTTTCCAATAACAGGCCACACTAATGGACTCACCCGAGGAGAGGGGTGTGAGAAAGACAGCGAAGCTGGCAGGCCAATCAAGCTGACAAGCCACAGCATTTAAATGGCGTAAATAATTGAATAGATGTAAATACCAAAAAAAATTCTCATTTATCTATTAATTTACACCCTTTAAATGCTGTGGCCCGTCAGCTTGAGTGGCCTACCAGCTTTGCTGTCTTTCCCGCACCCCTCTCCTCGGACTAGTCCATTATTGGAAATGTATCCAGTTTGCAATATGGTACACAGTGTTCACCCCATGTACTAGGCTGTCCATAGGGGTTTGGACTGTGAGTGTGCATGAGAAACACAGCTAAAGTCTGGATGATACCTTTGTAAGCAAACGCTGAAAAAGGAATCAGTGCACTATATCATGTAATAGTTTTCCTGAGCTTTACAATAGTTTATATAGTTTTAATTCCTCTTTGAACATGTTGTTTTCTCTAGAATGCGCATGGATTGATGAACGTTATTATGCCATTTTTCCAACTGTAGCCGTCTTTCCTCAAGCACAATCACAAATTGTGGAGCG
The DNA here is from genome assembly GCA_034096865.1 of Theodoxus fluviatilis. Classification (NCBI taxonomy): domain Eukaryota; kingdom Metazoa; phylum Mollusca; class Gastropoda; order Cycloneritida; family Neritidae; genus Theodoxus; species Theodoxus fluviatilis. Next base: position 17,246 of record JAWQFJ010015965.1, read on the forward strand.
TAACCTGTTTGGAAGTAGATGACTGTACTGACTGTGAACAGTGCTCCGACTCTGAACAGCATACTGTGAACAGCATACTGACTGCACATCTTGACTGAACAGCATACTGACTGTGCACAATAATACTGACTGTGCACAATATACTGTGAACAGCATACTATGAACAACATACTGTGAACAACATACTGTGAACAGCATACTGTGAACAGCATACTGACTGCACAACATACTGTGACAGCATACTATGAACAGCATACTGTGAACAGCATACTGTGAACAGCATACTGTGACAGCATGCTGTGAACAGCGTACTGTGAACAGCATACTGACTGTGCACAACATACTGTGAACAGCATACTGTGAATAGCATATTGACTGTGCCTCTGAATACCGTGTGAGACATGGATACATGTGCTGGGCCACAAATGCATTTGCACTGTCACACTCACATGCATGACAGATAATTCATTGCTCCTTATTGCTGGTTAGTCAGCAGCTCAAACAGTTCCTCCTAATGCATCTCTGTGACATCTGTAAATCTCTTGGACTGACCCAATGTCAAATGTACACACACACACACACACACACACACACACGCACACACACATACACACACACACACACACACACACACACACAGACACACACACACACACACACACACACACACACACACACACACACACACATACACACACACACACACTGGAATACGCAAATGGGCATTCAGTCCTGACTCAGTAAACCTTATCGTACAAGTGAGCAGAGAGAAGCCTTTCTCTGCTGAGGAGTGACCAGCTGATCCTTCATTTTCCACTTGTTGATTTGAGATCTTTCAGTCTCAGTAGCATGGAGTGCATGTTTGATTACAGCAAGGAATGTTTTTGTCAGTCAATGAAAATGCATTTGTTCTTGTTGAAAATGTGTTGTTGTTTTGTTGACAGCACAAGACCAAGTTCTTGGGACTTCTGTAGAGCAGACAGACAGAGGCATGGCTGCTGGTGCCGTGCTTTCCCAGGGATCGCCTGTCAGGACCACACCAGCTTCTGCTGCACACCAAGCACTGGATTCTAGACTGCTCACTCTACTGATTCTTGTCAGTGGAACCCTCAGCCACACAGCTCTTGAAATCCCCCAAATAAGTTCCACCACTCGCTGTAAAGAAAACATGCATGGCAGAGAGTTCCCTTGACAGGAATAAATTTGGTGCTGCACTTTGTGGCAGCGCAAGGGTTAGGGCACAGCCCCATCCTTTCCAGCGCTGCAGACTGCTCAGGGAAGCGCTGTGATGCCCTGTCCAGGTTGGGCAGCGCCCCTCTTCCTCATGGCGCCACTGGAGCGCTGGCTAGGGATGGGGCTATGCCCATTGCAAAACTTGTATTGATTCAAACATTTGGGGGGGGGGGGGTTGTGTTTTAACTTCCTTTTTCTCATCAGCTTGGCTGAATTGTGCTTTGTGAGGACTGAGTTGCAGTGAGGTTTGCGGGCCGGCAGTGGCAAGTTGCCTGAATGGAGGCACAGCCCCGTTTCACTCCAGAACCACCAGCACTGGCCACGGCACCGCTACTTGCAGCCCTGAGAAATCACACTGATTCACATCTGTGGGCAATTTGGTTGTTCTTCTTTCACCTGGGTTTCCTCCTCCTTTCTCTGGTCTCATTAAAGCAAGGCAGCAAGGAGGAGGAAAAAGAGTTGGGGAAAGAACAAGCAAGCTGGTGCTGTGGTGGACTGGCGGCCCAGACAGAAGCCTTTCCATTCCATGCTGTGCTTGCATGCTGGAATCTATGCTGTGCTTGCATTCTGGAATGCATGCATGTCTGTAGACAGGCACAGCTTTGCTGTTGCTTTGGTATGCAAGCTGATGCTGTCTTGCTTTTGTGCACAAAATAGGATGGAAGCCTTTTTCTTGCTTTCTTTCTCACTCTCTTGTTTTTTCTCCCAGTGTCATGAACAGCCATTTAGCAGCATGTATTTTCAGATTGGACTGTGTTCTAAAGAGCTTTGAAAGTATTTTCTATGATGATTATCATGTGCTTTATTCATGTCATCAGAATAGGTATTATAGGTGAAGATCTGTTTTTGCATTAAATTGTTATTTATGCATGATGGAAAATGTTCACTTCCTATTTTGACACCAGCTGTGCAGCTGTGGCCAACTTGAAAGAGACTTGCGTGGAGATGGCGGGGAAGGTAAAGGAGCGGGAACCTTTGCTTATTTCATCAGAAACATGCACATCCTGTCATGGGCTCTGTCATAACTATGGAGGGTGGAGTTGCAGTGTCCACTCACTGTCAAGATCATGCTTAGGTCACCATGACCTTGCTGCCTGCATGTAGTGTGCATAGGCAGCTAGGCACCTGGTGTGGCAGTGTGGCAGGGTGAGCTCTGTGTGTGATGAATCAGATGTGCTTTGATTCACATGAGGAGATGAGTTGCAGTCTGTGACTAGCTTCCCGGTACCTCCTGCCACTGCTGTAGCTGTAGCACAGAGACTCAGGAACAAGTTCTGACCTGCTCCACTCACTGCAGTCCACAGAATGAGTGCAACAGACTGGACAGAATTGAAAAGCCTTATCTTTCATGGGGGTCCTTTAAGAGTACTTTGATTTTGCAATGCAGCAATGTGCCACGTCACCTGTGGTTTGGTGCCACACAAATCTCACTCATGCCTAGCACTGTCCTGACAGGCACTTGTTATGACCCGGCTAACTGGGCCTCAGGTTAGCCTAGCCCGCACAAATGAAAATAAACAAGGAAAACACAAACACCAGCACAGAGTTATAAATGAGTGTATTCAGACACACAACACAACCCAACTGCCCCGTCCCACACCAGGGCTCACGGGCGCTGACGTGCGGCCCCCGCCGACACAGCCTCAGACACTCCAGCGGCCCCCCGCCGACTATCTCGCTGCAAGCGCTCACAGGGCCCCCGCCCAACTGTCTTCGCTCCGGGCCCCCGCCAGCAAAGCTCCGAGCCTCAGCCAGTGTCTCTGGGACTCGTACCACACCAAAGAACCCTGAAAATAACACAAACTCACTCATCCGTTCCTTCACTAACAATCATCATACATCCGCCGTATTTACAAAGTAGAAGAATCCAAATAAAATCAGCACTCACCCGTCACCCTGGGGTTCATTCGCTCGAGTGTCGTATCCAGCTTTCACTCGGCAAGTATACAATCAATCAGATCATTCGCTCACACGTGAACACTCCTCAGTCAGTACGTCACCAACTCATGCTAAAAATAATCACAGTCAAAACCCAATCACGCGCACCCACCATTCCACACATTCAATTCGTAACAGCACTCAGTCACTTGGCATGGGCATAGTTTGGGCAGACGCTTGAAGCTGGCTGCGGCAATCATCTGTCTGCTGGCTGCGTGGACATCCTGCATCACAGGAACCCTGCACAAGACGGGCACCTCCTGGCAGAATGCCAGGCCACTCCAGACTGCGGTGTTGGCGCTGCAGACCGGTTCCATGCCCCTGCCC
>JAWQFJ010015968.1:0-10420 GCA_034096865.1 Theodoxus fluviatilis
ACACTTGCATAACACACCACACAGTCACCTGACACACTTGCATAACACACCACAGTGTATAAGACACGTTCCGTGCAACAGGCTGACACACCTGGACAAAAACTCTGGACGTGGTTTCCTGAGCTGGAGTCTTTCCTTGTGATTGCAGCTCTGGTGGTGCTGTCTCCAGTCATGCCTGAGCACCACTGCAGGCTGCTACAGCTGCAGACCTCGAAGTGAAGGAGGTGGAGAAAGTTGACGGCTTGCGCTGGATGGGAATGCAGTGCTCCACGGTCAGGGGTTGTCTCAAACTTTAATTGCTTCTACAGGGTCCATGCTGAGGTGACCAGGTGTTTTGGATGTCCTGAGAGTCTCCATGTCAGTGGGTGCAGAAGGGCTGGCTCTTTTCATTCACGCTCTACCAGTGTTCTTGGAGGAGAGGGCAGTGACAAGGATGGGGTTGGGCACGGTCTCCCGTCACCCGTGAAAAGCAGACGTGTGCACACTGCTGATGGTCAGTCCTTCAGTCAGCGCCAGTCTAGGTCCTGTCAGCTGTGCATGCTGCTCTACTACAGTGCATGCAGCTCCACTACAGTGCATGCTGCTCCACCACAGTGCATGCTGCTCTACTACAGTGCATGCTGCTCTACTACAGTGCATGCTGCTCTACTACAGTGCATGCTGCTCCACTACAGTGCATGCTGCTCCACTACAGTGCATGCTGCTCCACTACAGTGCATGCTGCTCCACTACAGTGCATGCTGCTCCACTACAGTGCATGCTGCTCCACTACAGTGCATGCTGCTCCACTACAGTGCATGCTGCTCCACTACAGTGCATGCTGCTCTACTACCGTGCATGCTGCTCCACTACAGTGCATGCTGCTCTGCTACAGTGCATGCTGCTCTACTACAGTGCATGCTCCTCCACTACAGTGCATGCTGCTCCACTACAGTGCATGCTGCTCTACTACAGTGCATGCTGCTCCACTACAGTGCATGCTGCTCTGCTACAGTGCATGCTGCTCTACTACAGTGCATGCTGCTCTACTATAGTGCATGCTGCTTCACTACAGTGCATGCTGCTCCACTACAGTGCATGCTGCTCCACTACAGTGCATGCTGCTCCACTACAGTGCATGCTGCTCTACTACAGTGCATGCTGCTCTACTACAGTGCATGCTGCTCTACTACAGTGCATGCTGCTCTACTACAGTGCATGCTGCTCCACTACAGTGCATGCTGCTCCACTACAGTGCATGCTGCTCCACTACAGTGCATGCTGCTCTACTACAGTGCATGCTGCTCCACTACAGTGCATGCTGCTCTACTACAGTGCATGCTGCTCCACTACAGTGCATGCTGCCCCACTACAGTGCATGCTGCTCTACTACAGTGCATGCTGCTCCACTACAGTGCATGCTGCTCCACTACAGTGCATGCTGCTCCACTACAGTGCATGCTGCTCCACTACAGTGCATGCTGCTCCACTACAGTGCATGCTGCTCCACTACAGTGTATGCTGCTACACTACAGTGCATGCTGCTCCACTACAGTGCATGCTGCTCCACTACAGTGCATGCTGCTCCACTACAGTGCATGCTGCTCTACTACAGTGCATGCTGCTCTACTACAGTGCATGCTGCTCCACTACAGTGCATGCTGCTCCACTACAGTGCATGCTGCTCCACTACAGTGCATGCTGCCCCACCACAGTGCATGCTGCTCTACTACAGTGCATGCTGCCCCACTACAGTGCATGCTGCTCCACTACAGTGCATGCTGCTCCACTACAGTGCATGCTGCTCCACTACAGTGCATGCTGCCCCACTACAGTGCATGCTGCTCCACTACAGTGCATGCTGCTCCACTACAGTGCATGCTGCTCCACTACAGTGCATGCTGCTCTACTACCGTGCATGCTGCTCCACTACAGTGCATGCTGCTCCACTACAGTGCATGCTGCTCTACTACAGTGCATGCTGCTCCACTACAGTGCATGCTGCTCTACTACAGTGCATGCTGCTCCACTACAGTGCATGCTGCTCCACTACAGTGCATGCTGCTCTACTACAGTGCATGCTGCTCCACTACAGTGCATGCTGCTCCACTACAGTGCATGCTGCTCCACTACAGTGCATGCTGCTCCACTACAGTGCATGCTGCTCCACTACAGTGCATGCTGCTCCACTACAGTGCATGCTGCTCCACTACAGTGCATGCTGCTCCACTACAGTGCATGCTGCTCCACTACAGTGCATGCTGCTCCACTACAGTGCATGCTGCTCCACTACAGTGCATGCTGCTCCACTACAGTGCATGCTGCTCCACTACAGTGCATGCTGCTCTACTACAGTGCATGCTGCTCTACTACAGTGCATGCTGCTCCACTACAGTGCATGCTGCTCCACTACAGTGCATGCTGCTCCACTACAGTGCATGCTGCTCTACTACAGTGCATGCTGCTCCACTACAGTGCATGCTGCTCTACTACAGAGGTCACACTGCAGCCATGGCTGTGTGGAGGGAGAAGAGAGTTTCTTGTAGTTTGGCAAGCCTTACAAACTTGTGCAGACTTGTGTGCTTGTGGCTTGGCAAGTGTTGCAGACTTGTGTGCTTGTGGCTTGGCAAGTGTTGCAGACTTGTGTGCTTGTGGCTTGGCAAGTGTTGCAGACTTGTGTGCTTGTGGCTTGGCAAGTGTTGCAGACTTGTGTGCTTGGCAAGTGTTGCAGACTTGTGTGCTTGTGGCTTGGCAAGTGTTGCAGACTTGTGTGCTTGTGTGCTTGGCAAGTGTTGCAGACTTGTGTGCTTGGCAAGTGTTGCAGACTTGTGTGCTTGTGGCTTGGCAAATGTTGCAGACTTGTGTGCTTGTGGCTTGGCAAATGTTGCAGACTTGTGTGCTTGTGGCTTGGCAAGTGTTGCAGACTTGTGTGCTTGTGGCTTGGCAAGTGTTGCAGACTTGTGTGCTTGTGGCTAGGCAAGTGTTGCAGACTTGTGTGCTTGTGGCTTGGCAAGTGTTGCAGACTTGTGTGCTTGGCAATTGTTGCAGACTTGTGTGCTTGTGACTTGGCAAGTGTTGCAGACTTGTGTGCTTGTGGCTTGGCAAGTGTTGCAGACTTGTGTAGCGTGGAACAGAAGCCACAAGCGTCACTGCCAGCAACACAACACCAAGGTTCCTCCTCCCCAGTCAGCCCGGCGCCAGGTGGGAAATCAGGGCCCAGTCTCATGACTCTGGGTGCCAAGCAAGGGCCCAGTCTCATGGCTCTGGGTGCCAAGCAAGGGCCCAGTCTCATGACTCTGGGCGCCAAGCAAGGGCCCAGTCTCATGACTCTGGGTGCCAAGCAAGGGCCCAGTCTCATGGCTCTGGGTGCCAAGCAAGGGCCCAGTCTCATGGCTCTGGGTGCCAAGCAAGGGCCCAGTCTCATGGCTCTGGGTGCCAAGCAAGAGCCCAGTCTCATGACTCTGGGTGCCAAGCAAGGGCCCAGTCTCATGACTCTGGGTGCCAAGCAAGGGCCCAGTCTCATGACTCTGGGTGCCAAGCAAGGGCCCAGTCTCATGGCTCTGGGTGCCAAGCAAGGGCCCAGTCTCATGACTCTGGGTGCCAAGCAAGGGCCCAGTCTCATGGCTCTGGGTGCCAAGCAAGGGCCCAGTCTCATGACTCTGGGTGCCAAGCAAGGGCCCAGTCTCATGACTCTGGGTGCCAAGCAAGGGCCCAGTCTCATGACTCTGGGTGCCAAGCAAGGGCCCAGTCTCATGGCTCTGGGTGCCAAGCAAGGGCCCAGTCTCATGACTCTCTGTGCCAAGCAAGGGCCCAGTCTCATGACTCTCTGTGCCAAGCAAGGGCCCAGTCTCATGACTCTCTGTGCCAAGCAAGGGCCCAGTCTCATGACTCTGGGTGCCAAGCAAGGGCCCAGTCTCATGGCTCTGGGTGCCAAGCAAGGGCCCAGTCTCATGACTCTGGGTGCCAAGCAAGGGCCCAGTCTCATGGCTCTGGGTGCCAAGCAAGGGCCCAGTCTCATGACTCTGGGTGCCAAGCAAGGGCCCAGATGCAAGGCGGATGCCTGGGCTGTGCTGGCACCGTGCCATGCCCGGGAGAAGCCCTGGTCCAGGTCTGCCCACCAAGACTAGGCCCGCGCTGCCCCCACCCCACCCCCCACCAACAACAAAACAGCCTTTTGGTGCATAACATTCCTTTGTATTCACAAAACAAAATTACACAGACAAATGAAACCATATCATGGAACACATATGACATTTCCTTCAGTTCTTAGCACAGAAACAAAATCATGCACTCTGAATTTCCCATATCTGCACAAAAAATTGTCATAATCAATTCAAAAAAATGAAGTTAAACAGTGAAAAATATTAGACTAGTCTCAAAGGTGATGGCTCAAGGCCTGGTGCAAGCGTAGCCACGACGACGCAGTCACTGAGAGCACCACCAGATCTCAGACAAGTGGTATGACACTAAATAGACCAGAAACTAAATGATCGCATAAATGATTTTTCAATATTCCCAGGTGTGCAACAGGTTCTGTCAGGGTGCTTGCATTACTGCAGGCTGGAGCCCTGCCGAGGCTGCAGTGGAGAGCTGGGGTCTGGCCTCAGCACCCACACCCACAGACCCTCCATGCGCACACTGCTGGTGCAATGCTGCACAAGTCACTTGTGGCACAACAAAAGAACCAAATCATAATGTAGGGAATGCCTGCATTTTTGCACTTTTTTGCAACCAACATTATAAGGTAGTAGTATCCAGTAACAAAATTTTTTGTCAGTTGAATTTTTGGAGTCCAATTTTCTCATCCAGCAGGTTGTACTTTTATAGTGCTGCCTAATTACAAATTCAAGTTCTTGTACTTTGACATACAGGAAGATACTTATTTCACCAGAAACAAAGCACACCATCATTTCTACATTGAATTCACTACAAAGTGATATGAGCATTTTTTTTCTGCCATATTTCACAAAAATGACTTAAAACTGGATTCTTCTACCTCATGATAAACTTCATGACATTGAAAAATGTCCTCTCAAGTAAGGAATTAGGAAAAAAAGTGCCAGGATTGAGAATGCTGAAAATACAGAGCAGATGACTACCTCAGACACAGAGAGCTGTCTGGCACTGAGCGCACACACAGACACACACACACAGAGTGGACTAGTGGCGGACACATTCTGAAGCAATTCTAGCATTGCCCTATGTGTCCAAGGCACTACTTTCACAAACGCCTGCATTGCTAGGGACAAAGGCCGCCTGACAGCTGTATGCATATGTACTGCCTTTCCTCACGTCGCCAGTGGCAATCACCACTGAAGATGGGTGACTGGAGGCTGTAGAAATCAACATCCACAATCCTGATCACAACCACCACTAAACAACAAGGTTTTTCTCAAAGACAAGGACCACAACTCTGGTCTGAAGAGGAAAGGAAATGCTGTGGCTGTCAGCTCTATTGTTCCATGGACACTTCAGGCTGCAGCCTGCCCATGCAAGAAGACCCCTCCCTTGTCAGAGCTGCATTTTCCCATCACTGTCTTCTCCAGTCAGCGCCGGAAGCAAAAGGCAGCAGTGCAAGACTTGCGTGACAAACACTGTGTGACTCCATGTCACCCTTCCTTCAAGTGCAAGACTTGCGTGACAAACACTGTGTGACTCTGTGTCACGCCTCCTTCCACACCACAGTGCTGACAGGGTATGTAGGTGTACAGACTCCCACGGGGGTACAGCTTGACCCATGCATTTGAATTAAAAAATTAAATAATTAAAATTTTAAAAAAAGTTTAAAAATTCACAACAGCAGTTTTTTCCTCTCTCAATTGAGATTCTGAAGGGGTATTAGAAAGGGATTGAAGGAGTGGGGGTATGGGGTGGGGAGTTGTGATGTGGGAATGGGGTAGAGGTGGGTGGGAGAGGGGGGAATGGGGTAGAGGTGGGTGGGAGAGGGGGGAATGGGGTAGAGGTGGGTGAGAGAGGGGGGAGTGGGGTAGAGGTGGGTGGGAGAGGGGGGAATGGGGTAGAGGTGGGTGGGAGAGGGGGGAATGGGGTAGAGGTGAGTGGGAGAGGGGGGAGTGGGGTAGAGGTGGGTGGGAGAGGGGGGAGTGGGGTAGAGGTGGGTGGGAGAGAGGGGAATGGGAGGAGATGGAATGGGGCGGGGTCAGGAGAAAATGGTTGAGTTGGGGCAATAAGGTGGGGATGGGGGAGTGGGGTGGGGATGGGGGACTGGGGTGAGGATGGGAGAATGGGGTGGGCATGGGGATAGGGGTGGGGATGGGGGAGTGGGCTGGGGTGGGGGAGTGGGTGGGGATGGGGGAATGGGGTGAGGATGGGAGAATGGGGTGGGGTTGGGGGACTGGGGTGGGGTTGGGGGAATGGGGTGGGGTTGGGGGAATGGGGTGGGGTTGGGGGAATGGGGTGGGGTTGGGGGAGTGGGTGGGGATGGGAGAATGGTGTGGGGTTGGGGGAATGGGGTGGGGTTGGGAGAATGGGGTGGGGTTGGGGGAGTGGGGTGGGGATGGGGGAGTGGGGTGGGGGTTGGGGGAGTGGGGTGGGATTGGGGGAGTGGGGTGGGGTTGGGGGAGTGGGTTGGGGTTGGGGGAGTGGGGTGGGGATGGGGGAGTGGGGTGGGGTTGGGGGAGTGGGGTGGGGATGGGGGATTGGGGTGGGGTTGGGGGAAAGATGGGGAAAGAGAGGAGGGGAAGAAGAGATAGGCCAAGGGGGGAAGGACCAAGACTTCAAAGAAAACAGAGGACAAACCCTGTCCAGGAGAATCCAGCGTGAATGGACATTTCACCTCCAGGTCATGCCACGACACAAGACACCACAAAGCACCTTTCCCACAGCTTCCCACATCTCCAGTCCGCGTTCCAGCAGAATATCTCCTGCCATGGAAGACACATGCTGAGAGAGCACGGCGCTGCGGTGGGCCATTCAGGATGCGTGCTGGGTATGCAAGACAGCATCTGCTCTTGTGGAGGAATTAGAATGCCATGTGTTGCCACCCAGGTGCAGTGTGCTGTTGATAGCATTCTCATTTTTCCTCTGATGATTCATGGTTGAAACAAGAAAGAGTTTTGCTACTATCATCAATGAAATCTGACCAGCACTCCTTGACCAAAACATCCACTCAAGCGGAGAACTAAGACCTTACAATCAAACATATAAACAGGTCAAAGAGTGAACTCCACCACAGCTAACAGGTCAAAGAGTGAACTCCACCACGGCTAAAAGATCAAAGTGAACTCCATCACAGCTAACAGATCAAAGAGTGAACTCCACCACAGCTAACAGGTCAAAGAGTGAACTCCACCACGGCTAAAAGATCAAAGTGAACTCCATCACAGCTAAAAGATCAAAGAGTGAACTCCATCACAGCTAAAAGATCAAAGAGTGAACTCCACCACAGCTAACAGATCAAAGAGTGAACTCCACCACAGCTAAAAGATCAAAGAGTGAACTCCACCACAGCTAAAAGATCAAAGAGTGAACTCCACCACAGCTAACAGATTAAAGAGTGAACTCCACCACAACTAACAGATCAAAGAGTGAACTCCACCACAGCTAAAAGATCAAAGAGTGAACTCCACCACAGCTAAAAGATCAAAGAGTGAACTCCACCACAGCTAAAAGATCAAAGAGTGAACTCCACCACAGCTAAAAGATCAAAGAGTGAACTCCACCACAGCTAACAGATTAAAGAGTGAACTCCACCACAACTAACAGATCAAAGAGTGAACTCCACCACAGCTAACAGGTCAAAGAGTGAACTCCACCACGGCTAAAAGATCAAAGTGAACTCCACCACAGCTAAAAGATCAAAGAGTGAACTCCACCACAGCTAACAGATCAAAGAGTGAACTCCACCACAGCTAAAAGATCAAAGAGTGAACTCCACCACAGCTAAAAGATCAAAGAGTGAACTCCACCACAGCTAACAGATCAAAGAGTGAACTCCACCACAACTAACAGATCAAAGAGTGAACTCCACCACAGCTAAAAGATCAAAGAGTGAACTCCACCACAGCTAAAAGATCAAAGCGTGAACTCCACCACAGCTAACAGATCAAAGAGTGAACTCCACCACAGCTAGATTAAAGAGTGAACTCCACCACAGCAGAGAGGTCAACAGCAGCAGAGAGGTCAACAGCAGCAGAGAGGTCAACAGCAACAGAGAGGTCAACAGCAGCAGAGAGGTCAATAGCAGCAGAGAGGTCAACAGCAGCAGAGAGGAGGGAAGAAGAGCTGCACAGAGCTGCAGACACGGACTGGGCACAGCTTTGCATGGAGAAAGGTCACTACAGCCATAAGGGCGGCAGGTCTGTGGTCTGCCTGCGGAGATCTAACCATTAATTTTTTGTTTTTCTTGTGCTCTAAATTTTCTTGACTACATCCTTCAGGTGGGGGGAGGGGGGGACCCTCCTCCCAAAGCTGTCTCCAGTGTGGAATGGCTGTAGCACTGCAAAGGCCTCGCCACCATGCGTCACACTATGCTATCAACTGGACATCTCAGGCACGATCAAGTTTTAAGTCAACAAGTAACAAAAACCAGCCAAAGTGGCACATTTCTCCAGCAATGTCTTTCTTACCCAGGAGCCACTTTCCATAGGGAATCAAAGGCAGTGTTGGAGGGATCTGTCCAACCTAGTCAACCATGTGGATACCCTTCCATATGATAACACAAATTGACAAGGCATTTCAGTGCCAAGTCTTTCTCCACCATGCAGTGGCTGCCTCCATGCTGTAGCTGCCTCCATGCTGTGGCTGCCTCCATGCTGTGGCTGCCTCCATGCTGTAGCTGCCTCCATGCTGTGGCTGCCTCCATGCTGTGGCTGCCTCCATGCTGTGGCTGCCTCCATGCTGTGGCTGCCTCCATGCTGTGGCTGCCTCCATGCTGTGGCTGCCTCCATGCTGTGGCTGCCTCCATGCTGTGGCTGCCTCCATGCTGTGGCTGCCTCCATGCTGTGGCTGCGCCAAGACAAATCAAAGCATGGATGACCTCCAAGACTGTCATCCAGTAAAATCCACTGGTGGAAGAGAAAACAGACAAATAAAACATTTAACCTTATTGAGAAGTTTTCCATTTGTGATGGATGAATGTGAATGTTAAAGTTGTTTTTACACAACTGACCTAACCTCTGTCACAGATCAATGAAAAAGCTTGACACTACATATGGATTATGGAAGGTATTTGGCATTATGTAACTGACCTAATTCACAAGCCATTTCTAGAAAGGTGTGTTTTATAATGGACTTAGTTCACAAGTCATTTCTAGAAGGCATAATGCGTAATGGACTTAGTTCGTATGCTATTTCTAGAAGTCATGTTATGCACTTGATCTAGTTCACAAGCCATGTCTATAAGGCTTTTTATGTACTTGACCTAGTTCACAAGCCATTTCTAGAAGGCTTTTTATGTACTTGACCTAGTTCACAAGCCATTTCTAGAAGGCTTTTTATGTACTTGACCTAGTTCACAAGCCATTTCTAGAAGGCTTTTTATGTACTTGACCTAGTTCACAAGCCATTTCTAGAAGGCTTTTTATGTACTTGACCTAGTTCACAAGCCATTTCTAGAAGGCTTTTTATGTACTTGACCTAGTTTACAAGCCATTTCTAGAAGGTCCTGATAAAAGCTGTGGAAGCAGGACAAAGTGTGCATCACAGACCCAATGGCTGGAGAAGTCCAGATGTTTGGAAGGTCTATGAGACCCACTTACTCTCCAGTGAATTCCCCATCTGGATTTAGTGTCAACTTTGCTGGTGATATTGGGAGAAGCTCACACACAGAAAAAGTTGCAATGCGCAATGCCACAACACCCAGCACTGACAAAAACACATGCATGAACACAGAAACATGCATGAACACAGAAACATGCATGAACACAGAAACATGCATGAACACAGAAACATGCATGAACACAGAAACATGCACAAAGCCTTCCAGCAATCGCCCTTCTCAATGATGTCCAGGTTAAGCAATTCCCAACACAGCAACCGTAACAAAATCATCCAAAACATCTGATCCTGCCAGCCCTTTTCAAGAGCAGTAGGGCAGTCAAAGGAAAGACATGCATACAATGAAAACAACCCCAAAAAAAACTTTAAAAAAATGTATTTCATGTGTCTCACACTCACTAGATTGGATTCCATTAGGAAATCAACATTCATTTCACTTTTTGTATTGATAACCATGACAAGTACAGGCTTCCTTGCAGTACATAAGATTATCTACATAACACTGGCTTTCTCACTGTAAACATTCTTCCTTACAGTACACATTCATCCTTACAGTAAACAGCCATCTTTATAGTACACAGCCCTCCTTACAGCCCTCCTTACAGTACACAGCCCTCCTTAAAGTGCACATGCATCCTTACAGTACACAGCCCTCCTTACAGTACCCAGTCCTCCTTACAGTACACAGCCCTCCTTACAGTACACA
>JAWQFJ010015972.1:0-22500 GCA_034096865.1 Theodoxus fluviatilis
TGTTGATACTGTGCAACCTTTTGTGATTTAGTTCATTTTCGTTCGTTTAACGTGATCTAAACCATCAAATGTCCAATTTTTCAAAGAAAGAAGAGCCTGTACCTCATAGGGCAGGTCTTCGATGTGAGATCCCGATATGACCAGAAAACTGCTGTTATTGGAATTGATCCGTACACAGTGACAGTACAACTACAAGCCAGCGAGTTTCGTCGGGACAGAATGGCTTGGCCAGAAGTTTCCTACCTGGATGTGTACACATACCTTGTTTGCAGGTGAGGTATTTTCAAATTAGTTGTTGGTAATTCAGTTGACAATAATTATTTTTCATTTACTGTCACGCTGTACAGTGTAAAATGGGAGAAGAAAATAACTCTTCAAAGACAAGAATAGGCCTACATTGAGGGTACACTGGAAGAAGAAAAATAAGGCTGAACATTTCAATCCATGGTTCCCTTTTTCTTGTAAAGTGTTCAGGTGTGATTCGAAGTCAACTCTAAGCCTTCAACATAATTAACCGCCTAAATCCCCCTCCCCCCCCCCCCCCAAAAAAAAAAGAACTAACAGGTAGCCTGATAGGTCTAGTCACTGGGGACACTTCTTGTTCCAAATTGTCCAGCCAGGACTGGGCCTTACCAGTGATGTAATTTGTTCAATCTTTAGTGTGAGTAGGTGAATTGTTGACATTGCATTAAATGTAATTTAGCTTTATTTTGAACAGCACATCTTGGTATTTAAAGACACAGATGAAGGCGTTCAAGTCGTTGGATGCCTACAAGCTATCACAAGAGGACTGGATTCGGGGAGATGCTACACAAGGAAATTCAGCGGTCTTCATATCTTGAGAGCAAAAGTGAGTTTATCTACTTTTTTGAACATTTAATTCACAGTGACAATCAGGTCATACTTTTCACTCTGTTACGCTGGCCATACAACGGTAAGTTTTGAAGTGTCATAGGCTTACATTGACTACAAACCCACAACTGATACACGTTTCATCGAGCAAAAGTTCAGGAAATTTAGTTTCCTGTCATAGAACAATAGACGCAATAATAACATATCACAAATTAATCAACAAAGATATGAAAATAAATGATGAGATTTTAGAGATGCATGCGCAGTACGTAGCTCACAAAAACAAATTCTATAAACTAATAGAAGCTTACAACTCTCACATGTTTAAAAACTGATATCGTGTTAAAAATATCAATAATCTTGATACAGATGGGGTCTTGGGGCACCAGTTCATGCACAGAGAACTTAGTTTTGGGTGGATACAGCTGTAGGGTAAAGCAATTAGCATGTAAACAGAGGGAGAAAGAATGGCTTTATACCATAGACTTGTGTGGGTGTGTGTAACAAATGTAACCAGAGACCAGTGGAAGAAACTTGCATCACTCGCATCTTCTTAAAACAGTTTTTCCTTTTCTTGTGTAGGTTACCCAGTCCGACGCTGTCAACAACACACGCTGAGCATACATGGGTCATCATCTCCAAGGAACGGCGCTGGGGGAATCCAGCACACGGCCACCTGCATGGCTGGGGGGGGACTGGCAGAAGGCATGCACCACATCGCTGCTGTGCTGTTATGCCTGGAGACCTGCGCACGAGTGCGCTCAGCAGAACCTCTCCAACGGATCTGCCTAGCCTACTGGGATTTTTCTCAACAACAGCCAGGCTGGACACCCAGTTCAAGAAATTAAAAGATAGAGGGAACTTTCAGTCATGTACAGTAAGAGTAAGGGACGCAGAAGTCTACATTGGATGCAGACAGAGGTGATGAGCCTGAGGAAGTGTTCAGCGTGGTGCGTTGCAAAGTGAATTACTGAAATTTGTATTCTTCAGCTTCTGTCTGTACGGCTTATATTGTGACGGTAATTTATTTTGCTCCATGGAGGAGTGAATACTGGTGCTAAATGTGTGTTCACTCGTCTCATCTGCTTGTGCGGAGTGTGTGATACTGATTATTAATGTGTTTGACTAATTAATTTGCTCTGTGGTAAGGGTGTGATATGATTCTAAAATGTATCATTTCGCTCAGTGGAAAGTTTATGTGGAAGGTGTGGTACTGCGTTTGTAAAATGTTTTCACTAATCTTTGAAAAGTGTATGTCGGTATAGTTCTGTTTCCACTGTCATTAATTTGCCCTGTGGGTGGGGGACAGTCGGGCCTGATTGTACTGTTTTTCAACTTATTTGTTCGGTGGCAAGTTCATTTACCATATTATTGTCTCTGTCATATCTTTTAGCTTGTACTTAAATGGGAGACTAAGCTGAAGTGCTCTGGCGGTAATCTTTGGCGGTTGGATGTGTGGATGTGTTTGCGGTTATGCTGTTTCCTGTTTGCTTGTATTTTGTATATGTAAATGCCTAGGCATTTTTTTAGATTGGCGTACGAAATGTCCTTATAATAATAATAATAATACAGTGATCTTGGCATTTAACTTCAGAATTAATGTCCAGTACATCCAAGGTTTTACAGAAATTCATGATACATTCATGTGCACTGCAGTAGGAAAATGGTGCACTGCATGACAATGTCACAGACACACCAATTCAAAATTCATACATCTTATTTTATTCTCACTGGCTATCACCCAACAAACACAATCAAAATGCAGAATAATTATTACAAACAATGTTCACCAAGTACATGGGTTTCATCATACTGTACACAGTAACAGGTTGCACAGAATTCAAATCTAGCCTGTTCTGATGTAAACACATTGTGCACAGCTCACCCAGTCATCATCATAACAGAAAAAAGATTCAATCAAAGGGCACAATGGACTGATGCAAATTCACAATACAACAGCACACTTGAACTATTTTGTCTATTGTTGGGGAGTGCTCACCATTTTTCCTTCTCATAAACTGTAGGGGATGAATTAATGTCCAGTACATCCCAAGGTTTAAATTTTACAGAAAGTCATGATACATTCATGGTGCACTGCAGTAGGAAAATGATGCACTGCAGTAGGGAAATGGTGCACTGCAGGAGGGTGTAACCTGTCTCTGGAAACTTTGATGTCTTTCATGTTATGGAGTGTGTAGGGAATGTTGTAGATTTGTAGTTAATAATGATGATGTAAATGTAACATAAAATATTGCTGATGGGAAATAAAATGATTTTTGTTTGAAGTTCTTGGACTTCCAGTCAATAGTGTTTGTCCCATTTGCACACAGACTAAGTAATAGTCTGATCATTCACTTTTGAACAAACATGACAATGTCACAGACACACCAATTCAAAATTCATACATCTTATTTTATTCTCACTGGCTATCACCCAACAAACACATTCAAAATGCAGAATAATTATTACAATCAATGTTCACCAAATACATGGGTTTCATCATACTGTACACAGTAACAGGTTGCACAGAATTCAAATCTAGCCTGTTCTGATGTAAACACATTGCGCACAGCTCACCCAGTCATCATCATAACAGAAAAAAGATTCAATCAAAGGGCACAATGGACTGATGCAAATTCACAATACAACAGCACACTTGAACTATTTTGTCTATTGTTGGGGAGTGATCACCATTTTTGCTTCTCATAAACTGCAGGGGCACTTCTTTCTGAAGGATGCCAAACTTCCTTCGTACAAGGCCAATGACTCTTTCAACATGAATTCTGACATTAGCGATGCTCCTAGTGTTTTCAACTTCAAGAGGGTGCAGCTGTTTCTTTCCACGAGTGAAATTTGGAATCAAGAGCTTTGCTTGATAGAACTGAACCTGGTCTTCTATGTTGAACCCTCTGTCAGCCATGATCACATCCCCAGGCATCAAACAACTGAGTATCCCACTTTCCTCAATCATGCATTTGTCAGAAGCCCTCCCCCATAAGCATCCGAAAGGAAAGAAACTGATCCCTGAGGTGAAATACCGATGAGATACTTGGTTGTTTGATAGTGTTTGTAGTTCGAAAAGACTTGGATTGCATTTGCTTGTCCAGATGGTTTCTCAGCTGCAAGTTCAAAACAATCAACAATGACAGCTACCTTTTTTCCAAACTTCTCTCGAAAACACATGGGCATGGAAATCTGAAGTTCTTCTCTAGCTGGCCACCTGATCAGGATCTGCAATCTTGATGACAATACTTCAAGTGTTCTGTGGAAACTCCTCGTTACAGTAGCAACAGACAACTTGAGCTGATATGCAAAATCCTGAAAGTGATTGTTCAGTCTTATCTTGATGAGACAGAGAAGCAGTTCTTGTTCCTTTCTGAGTGACACAGTTTGGTTAGACATGTGGGGTGAAACTAAATCAAGAACAAGATCAAACATTGCTAGACTTGGCAATCCAGTGTAAAATGTGATTTTTTTCTTTGTCTGCAGTATAGTACTCCCTATCATAAATAGAGATGTTCTTGGTCTCAGACAATTTTGCTGACTCAACAACCCTTGCTGCATTATCAGCCAACACCTGGTCTATGGCCTGTGAGGTCAAATCGGTCTGGGCTGCAACTTCTCTTCTGACATCATCAAACTGGTCATTTGCATCAATGTCATCAGTCACACTACCCAAAAGTGCATCACCACCATCATTTTCTTGCTCAGTACTATCCACATTCTCTCCATCTTCTCCATCACCGTCAGTGATGTCAAAAGCAGTTCCAACATCAGCTTCCTCTGCATCTTCTGTACATGTACTTGATTTCTTTTTCTTGTTTGTAGGCCCTTCACCACTTGTTGATGCAGGTCTCTTGCTCCTTGAACGGAGTCGTTCAAACCTGAAAGACAAATAAAGTATACAGTGCATTCAGGAACTTACTCAGAACTGAAGCATGGTAATCCCTGTCCTGACCTGTCCCTCACAGCGCCGGAAGTAAAAATTAAATGAATACTAATATGTGAGGGGGTGGGGACTGGATTGTGTTTGTGGAGGGATTTGAATCGCGCCACTTGGTAGAACACTGAGTTTTTAGACACTGATACAGCTGGATAAGCCTTAAACATCAAAATGTATGTGATCCTAAGCCTTTAAACATGATCACTTACCTATCTTTGGCCTTGTCCGGAGTGTGGTTTGATATCTTGTGTCCCAAATGAAGGGTAGGCAGCCATGAAGGACTGTTCCGCATGTGGAGGTAGGCCTTTGTGCCTGTTGAACACACAATACATGTATCGATTAAGATTCATTCACAAAGTTAGTGACCTTTAAGACATGTATGCACACATACTTTAAGGAATAACTGCAATTATTACGTTTGGACGACTTGTGTCACAGTCATACTGAACTGATGGAAATTTAACCCAACTCTGACTCGCACTGTTTACAATTTGCACTGTTTGCTTCGATTAGCTTCTGAATCATACATACAAATCAAACATAAACTGAACATAATTTAGCCAGTGGCATTTAAAACTGAAAAAAGCACTTGACTTACCATCCACAAAGTGCCTCGAATAAACGATAGCCGTATCCCATTGCACACAATTAAGACTACATATTTTAAGGCCTAACTGCAATTAGTACGTTTGGACGACTTGTGTCACAGTCATACTGAACTGATGGAAATTTAACCCAACTCTGACTCGCACTGTCGACAATTTGCACTGTTTGCTTCGATTAGCTTCTGAATCATAGGGCCTACATACAAATCAAACATAAACTGAACATAATTTAGCCAGTGGCATTTAAAACTGAAAAAAGCACTTATCATCCACAAAGTGCCTCGAACAAACGATAGCCTTATCCCATTGCACACAATTAAGACTACATACTTTAAGGCCTAAATGCAATTAGTACGTCTGGACGACTTGTGTCACAGTCATACTGAACTGATGGAAATTAACCCAACTCTGACTCGCACTGTCTACAATTTGCACTGTTTGCTTCGGTTACGGGTTAGCTTCTGAATCATACATACAAATCAAACATAAACTTAACATAATGTAGCCAGTGGCATTTAAAACTGAAAAAGCACTTACCATCCACAAAGTGCCTCGAACAAACGATAGCCTTATCCCATTGCTCTTCTGTAACAATGTCTTCTCTGTAGATGAAAGCTTTCCTTCCACAGTCTCCTCCTTTCGGCACTCAGCTATGTCGTTTCCTCATCCAGGTGTTATATATTGGTTGGGGTCTTGTGAAAAGTAATCTTCTGATCGATAGGCACATTTTTTTCACCCCCAGGCCGGTTACTACACCCACTGATGGCACAGATCACCATGGTCTTTTTCTCTCTCTGACTATGCTCGTCGCTGCTTGACAACAACCGGCTAGGGTAGAAACATGGCGGACGATGCGGAGCACACGTTTCGCTGACGTCACGTGAAAACGACGGATAAGCAAAGTGTCTCCACTCGCCATTGCAAAGGCCATTCAGGGCATTGCTGGTGAGCCTAAGCAGGTGAAGAAGCTCAGAAGTGGTGACCTTCTTGTGGAAGTGACCAAGAAGGCCCACGCTCTGAACCTGCTGAAGGCATCCATCCACCTTTGCTAACGTACGAGTGAAAGTCGAGCCTCACACAAGTCTAAATTCCTACAAAGGAATACCCTGTCCTAAAACCAGCCTGTTCCATGCAGATTTTCCCTTTGTCTTCAGCCCATAAATGCAGTCGCTTAGTTAGTACATAGGTAAAGAGCTTGCTCATAGTGCTTAACAGGGATATACCTCTGAGAGAGAGAGAGAGAGAGAGAGAGAGAGAGAGATTTTGCCTTCCTCAGGAGTACACTGAAGAGTATAATGCTCACCAAATCACTACGCATGAGGCTTGACAAGATATACATATACATATACATATATATAATGTCACCAGTCACCTGATGAATCCCAACGGGCGAAACGTTGTAAATATGAGTAAGCAATAACGGATGCTGAGAGACACAAGCGAGAAGTTAATCTGTCTATGCTAGATCATACTCTTTGCTGCGGTGTGGGGTGCGGTTCTCAACGTTGAGATGGATTTCAGCTATGTTAATTATCACTCAAACATGTGGATCATCCTTCAGTTGGCCCCCCTGCGCTGATCTCTCCATATCAGCATGGCAACAACAGCAGCCGCTGATACAGGGCAGTGTAGACAGAAAAAAACACGGACCTTGGTCGATCAGCTGGTGGAGTATTTCGGGCGCTAACCGAAAGGTAGCGGGTACAGTCCCCGCCTGTAGTCTAACATTAATATGAGCAATACCCCAAAAGATTTATAGGCATATTTACATTCGATGGAGAGACGATATAATTATCAGGAACAAACCCCCGTGCCGTGGCTGCTGATTGTGCCAGACAAACTGTGCGGAAAACAGCCCTCTGAGGAAGCTGTCACTTCTCGACCCTTGACTAGTTCTAACTTTGTTTAGGATGTGGAGTCTCTTTGCGCGAGCCGGGGGATACTGGCTGTGATCTATGCAATGGGTCAGTCAAATGTATTTTATCGCATCACTGAAGACCTGCAAAGGTTAAATACTGACTATAAACGCCATCCACAGGAATGCGAGACTCATGCACACCAGCATAAAATCAAACTCAACTCTTGTAGGATCGGAGCGTGTCCATACCTCTGGTATTACTCACGTAATCCCAGAGGCAGGACATCGTCGGAAGACTCCATTAGTCGAGCATGTCAACGCTTGCAGCTCCTCTACAGGAGCCAACGTCGCAGTCATCGCTCCCACAAAACGGCCTACCTCAGCCCTTGTGGGAGGGCCAGACATCAGTAACGCAAGTGGAAACGTTGGGTCGACCTCATCAGGAAAAGCAAGCAAGCACGCGAGGCTGGACCACAAACATCCAGACAGGGGCGGGGAGGGGAATGGGGAGCAAGGACGTACACGGAACCCAAGGACGTTATCACGGGTTGCTCTCGCTGCTCTCATTACACTTACGACCAGCGCCGACGCACATGTTGTTCCTTGCACGGAGTAGGTGGCGACCGAAATCTTGGGCGGGAACAAAGAGTCCCCCACTGCCTAATGGAGTCGACTCAAGCTTCCGCTGTCTGTAGGCGGACAGAAGACATAAGGTCTTGGATCGGTCACGTCCACCTGACGTCTACACCAGCACCCTGTCTAGCTCTGGCGTCACTCCAAGACGTCAACATCACTTTCCCACTGGTAAAAGGATTTCATTTGCCTTCCATGAAACGTGATTACAAGCTAGTTCAGGGGGTATCGGCCGTCCGAGGGATGGACGTGCTGGACCAGATGTTTGGACCACCCCGGGAAGTCGTGGGACATGGCGGCGCGGAAACCGTCGGCGGAAATCCGGGTTGGCGGGATGAGAGTTTTGTACGGCATTGATTGTCCGGGTGGAACTCACCGGTCTTGATTAGACGTCAGGAATGGCTGCTCAGAGAGCCATGCCACTCCCAACTAACTGAATCTTCTCGGTGGAAATCGAGAAGGGGAGGCGATCGATGGACGGAGAACCTTGCTCTTACGTTCTGGACCGCTCTGGACGCAGCCACGGCAGCCTAGCGAGCAGTGCCGTTTGATGGGAGATCGCTTGCCTGCCGAGCCGCAGTATCACATTACCGCCCAACTTTGATTTCGTTGGCGAAGGCGCGCAGCGATGTGTAGTTTGATTTGTAAATTGAAGGATGTTTAACTTCATCTGGCAAATCGCTCGAGGGAGATCTTGATGACTAGCTGTCAGCCGCGGCAGGCAGCGGGTGGATACCGGTGCCTGATCCAGTGATTAATGGTGGCTTGAGATTGCCTCTGAGATGAATAAATTCAATTTTCCCCGGCCAAGTGCACCATGATGGTTTCACCTATTCCAACTTTGTGATTGTGGTGCAAGTCCTTTTTGATCAAGACTTGTTTTCAAGGTAACTTTACACCCCCATGTGGAAATTCAATTAAATCTAATTGTAAGATGAACAGAAAGCGTAAGCATCTGCAATAATCACTTTCACGCGTTTACGTTGGGGCACAAAAAAGTTTGATAAACCATTTATGTCGTCCGTGTATCATTATGGAATGTTGAAGCAGAGTAATTGGAGATATTGAAAAAGTAAAGATCAGGTTAGGATATCAGTAAACGTCTGTGACATGCGCTCTTCGTCTGAATCAATAGACGAGAAGGATTATATCATATCAGACCGTGACCAAATACGAGACTAATGATGTCTCAAGGCAATGTCAGTTTTGAAACCACTGGGCTGTTTATGTCAACACAACAACTATCTCGAGGCTGGTTCAAATGAGCAAAGTCCTTCAACAAGAATGCAAGACTTTGCATTAAGTGGTTCAAAATACGTTCTTCCTGTCTTTTTTTTCTTTCTGTGAGACATCCTTTGTGCCAGAGTGCGGATGGAATGCTTTCTCGTTTGAGTCATGGCCACAATATGTCTACGTCTGTTTGGAAGAAATTGCTTCTACGCGTCTTTCATCATAATGGGATCTCGAGTGGATTGCAGCTATTTAAAATCCGCGAACTGACTGAATGTACACTCGCGCACGTCAAAGTTCAGAAATGATGTGTGGGTTCGAAACATAGGCACTTGCTGTCTGACGTAATGATGCCTGATTTTGGGCTTTTAGACGTATTTTTCTAAGTGTTTCATCTCGAAACACGCCCACACAGCACTCTCTCCCTGACCCAGGTCTCTGTCGGAGAGATGAGGCGGAGGAGGCCAACATCAGACGAGCTTGTGCCAAAAGTCAGCCTCCGAGGCAAGGTTTCCTGAGCCATGTTGTCCGACACAGTCATCGGAGGCAATTTCGCTGTAATGTCCGGGATACCCAGCTTTCTCTACAAACAAATCGATACCTACACTTGATCCCCTGGCAGAAGCTGAAACGAATTACCGGACGCTTCCCTTGCCGACAAGGTTTCACCTTGGCTTCCATGTGTTTCTCTCGTCGCAGTATTAACACTGTTCATGTGATTGCACAACAATCCTGAACAAGACCAGAAAAAAAAACTTTGCATGAGATGTACCTGTGTTTGTCTGAAATCCTCAATGGCGTGTGAGTGTCTGAGTGGAACGGAGGCTCGAGTCCTAAAAAGGGATTTTCAGAAATCAAGCATTTTGATATTTTTGGTGGTCTTTATGAAAATTTCTGTATTTCGTTGTGCATTTTTTAAATAGATAGTTATCAAAATATACGTTTAAAACACTTTTGCCCTGCACAGCAGTGGATATGACAGCAGGACAATGACAACTTTCGGAGGCGAATTACTCAAAAGTGAGGTCGAGACATACTAAATGTTTATATAATCTTTTTAAAAACTATATTTGAGTACTTTGTACTGTATTTTCTTTGTGTTTATTTAAGTTTGCTTCATATCATTGTGATGGTGGGGGATGGAGGCTGCAGGTAGGCAGGCTTCTCTGTGAGGAAGAAAGCGAGCACGTTCGGCGTTTCCAACACTTTATTTCAGCCTGTGGTGTCTACCCAGATGGTAGCGGGTCTCTCCTAGCAAGCACTGCAGCCTCTATTTATGGGGATGGACAAG
This sequence comes from Theodoxus fluviatilis, assembly GCA_034096865.1. NCBI lineage: Eukaryota > Metazoa > Mollusca > Gastropoda > Cycloneritida > Neritidae > Theodoxus > Theodoxus fluviatilis. Next base: position 10,413 of record JAWQFJ010015972.1, read on the forward strand.
AGTAGGTACAAAGAGGGAACCGGAAGGGTTCACTTCCGGAGGACTTTTAGACAAAGGACGGAAGTTCTCTCTTCAGGTGGAAGAGGAGAGGGGGGTTACGATGGAGAAAAACAGGGGGACAGAGAGGCGTGGGAGGGTGCTGACAATCTGGCTGCTCCGAAAACTGACCTCTTGGAGACAACTATGCCAGCCCGGGTCCAGCCCAGTGCAGCAACAGGAGAGGAGTGGCCACGATGACAGCGGGAGATAATGGGAGCGAGAGGGGAAGGAGGACAGAAAATGGAGAGAGAGAGAGAGAGAGAGAGAGAGAGAGAGAGAGAGAGAGAGAGAGAGAGAGAGAGAGAGAGAGAGAGAGAGAGAGAGAGAGAGAGAGAGAGAATAAGTTACACGGCGAGAGATCCACAGAAATGAGAGCGAATAATTCAGTAGGGGAGGATTTCCTCTTGATTACATGACTAGGACGTTCACAAGTGGCAAAGGTGTCTTATCATTTGGCCAAGCTTCCGCCTACTTCGCTGTGCTTTACGCGAGTGATTTTGAGGTTTGCCAAGTGTTCCAAGTTCCAAGCAGACTTTGGGGATCGCATTCTTCGACATCCGACGATTACTGCTATGAAGCAGGTCCAGACTGCTTCTTGAATGGTCGAATATGATCGCATTCTCGTTTGGGAGTACCGGAAAGTCTATGACAGATAGTGAGCTACATGATTCTAAGCACATATGCCTCAGTGAGGCCGTAGCGTAGGACTATACGCAAGCAGAAGTCCCCGAACACGATTGCTGTATCCACTTCTGCCTTCGTTCACTCCGAGTACTAAGCCCATTTAGAACTCACCTTAAAAAGATGCCGGTGGATTAACCCTCAGAGAGAAAACTAAGCGCTCAAGTAATGTCGTCGGTGCCTATGTCGTTGTTCCTCCATTAATTTATTAATATCCCATATCATTTACCAAGAATACGTATTAACGGAAACTTCCCTTTCCTTCCAACTTATCTACAAAAATACATAAACTCTTCAAAAATGTGACCCATTTCTTGAAATCGGTCTTAACTCGCAACACACGAATAACAGTGGTGAGGGTCAACCTGGGTGAAATTGAGATTTGGTGAGCAGTGAATTCTTCAGACATTTTTCTATCGTTTAGTATCGTTTTGTTTTATCAAAGGTGATTGTAAGTGGGTGAAATAATTAATTACAGTTAATAATAGTTATCAATTATGATCATAAACACGCCTAAATCTACCATTTTTGAGCAAACATAAACACTCTTAACCCTTGCAGAACCCCTACATATCGTATGTGTACAGAACCGGCTGCGCCTGGACTTTCGCTGGCTTTGCTTTCCGTGTTTGACACACTGTGAGCCAGCCAGCCTCAGAAAACGTGACGTAAACAATCGTTTGATTCTAACCAATGAGGAGCGAAGTTCCTCCAGCGACAGCCAATCAGATAATACTTTGCTCAAGCTTTAGCCTCTAGGTGGTTACCAAGCAAGGGTACGTGGTAGCTTCTTCCGGGCGAAGCAAAGATTTCTTTCCGTTTGGTTGCTTTCATTGAAAAAGAAACATGGATAAAAATGTGCGAATTGTTTAAACACGTGTAGATCAGGTAATATGCCTGCTGCTGATCAGAAAGAACTGAGTAAACTGATGACAGAGTATTTTGTTTCCAATTCGTTGGATGATTCTCTGAGTGATGATTGTGAATCGGAGTGTGAAACATCGCCGTCGGAGAGGGAGGAGGAAGAAAGTGATGGAGAAATCGACGCTCCCTTGGTGAATGTAGAAACTATTCAAGGTGCAGGACATTGTGACACTGCCATGGATGTTGACACTGTGCCTGGTGACGATGGATTACTGGGCCTTGTCAGAGTTCGATCTTGCAAGGTCAATGGCCACGGATGCAAGCACATCAAAGTGCCGTCACCAGCATCGGGGGACACGTCGTGGATGCATCACTCAGTTTTCACCTGAGAAAATTGTCGCTTTGAGACTGTCAATTCAAGACATGGATAGCGGTAGAGCTAAATCCTCGATTTTTCTCATCTTTGTATTCAGTAGTATTATTGTTGCAAGTTTTTAACTATTTGGTACTGGTACTTGGTCATAATTGTAGCTAAAATTTACCATACATTGCAGTTCCCTGAGTTTTATGTGTCTTTATCTTACTGTTTTGTTTGTTGTAGATGCTAAAGAATGGATGATTCTTGGTATGATATCATCCTGCATGAGAAACGGACCCATGCTGTGTATGTTCTGACCATAGATATGAATGCTGTAAGATAAACAATTTGAGGCACAGTTAAAAACTGTATTGAGGTTGATTGTTAAATAAATTTATGTGTTCAGGCAGTAACATTCTGACTTTATTTCATCCTTTTGCAAGGTTAGCGTCTCTCCTTTCTTGTTGACTTGTGTATGTTTCCTTGCTGTCCTCTCCTATTATGCCAGACTTATTCATTTGGAATACGAACTTATTTTACCTACACCTAAATTTTAGATTGTGTTTCAGAGTAAGAAAACAGCCAAAATATACTTCTTCTGTAAAAAAAATAAAAAGGAAATTTTTTTCGGGGGGGGGGGGGGGACATCAAGAATACTTGCAGGAGACTTTGCTATATACATTTAAAACCATTTTAACCACATAATTTGCCAAATTCAAAGCATTGAGTACCTTTTAGCCATTGTGTGAAGTTCACCCCTTTTGTCATTGTATTTGTTTTTTTTTAATTTTTTTTAAGGGGGGGAATGCACGATCACTTAAAACCAACACATCATTACACTTATGGAATAAAATGTGCAGAGATGCCTTCCCAAACTTTTGGCAAAAAATCAAGAAGATTGGGTAATTCTAAGACCCTGTTGTTAAGGAGAAATTGTGGGACAATGTACACAAACTTCTAAGTCTGTCTTTGTTTTTGTTTTTGGAAATGTTGTTTTTGGAAATGTAATAATCTCAAAAACTTCAAAATCTACCTTAAGACTGATTTGGTGGTGCGGGGTCAGAAATTTCAATCTATGTAAAAGAAAAAGGATCGTCATAGAGAGATCGTAATTATACTTCTATTTTAAGAAAGTCCAGACAAAAGGATATTTTTACTGTTTCATCGTTCAACATTTTTGCAAATAAAAAGAATATCTTACTTGAAAAACACAAAACACGAGAAAAAAAACACGAAAGAAAAAAGATAAATAACAAAAGTTACGTAAGCAAAATTTTAAAAAGTTATTCTTGCTGGTCCACTGCAGCTTGCCTGACAAGCGCGTGGTTATTCTGCTGACTACAATTACATGTTTTCTGAGAGTAGAGAGTAAATTGAAAAGAAAAGCTCACAAAACCATTATATTGAATGCTCTATGTGTATTACGCAGATGCATTTTGAAACGGCTGTGGGAATGCTAAAGAAACCATGATGTCGTCTTTTCAATTTCATTGGCCTATTTCACTGATGAACATGTCCGTAGCAAAAATCTGGAGGTTGCACAAGTTCAAAGAACTTATTTCTTTTAAAAACGGAACCACATCTTTCACTTACACTACACCACCTCCACCGCCCCAAAAGGCAGCCGATGAAGAAACTCTGGGCGGTTGTTTTTGCAAATTGTCTTTATACCAGAAAGACTGTCCTCGCGGCCAACAGAAACTTTACCATTAGACACTGTGGATCCTGACAGAATCAGAAAGAACGAATTTCACTTTATATAATTTTTTTTATTACTGCAGTGCTCCCAGGGAAGGTTTTCTTCGTAATTGGATCGGAGAGCGTGAGTGAGCTCTTCGCAAGGAGGGGAAAAAAAAGCACTCCGAGTAACAGTCTATCCCTGACACTTCCCGCCCGGTGTAGCGTGAAGGAGGAAAGGTTGCAAGAAGGCCAATAGAACCAGAAAAGACGGGCAACTGCAGCCCTGGAGATGATGGAACGTGGGGAGCCATTCTGGATCTTTCCAACTGCTTTTTGCAGAGAACAACAATGATCCATTACGTCCTGGGACGTAAAAGGAATCGAAAGCTTAAGATGCGTGCCGATAGGTCTGAGGAGACAGAAAGAGAGAGTGGGAGAGAGAGAGAGAGAGAGAGAGAGAGAGAGAGAGAGAGAGAGAGAGAGAGAGAGAGAGACTTTAGACTTTAGAGTATATACTTTATTTGCGTATAAAGTATAAAGACCATGTCACGAATGAGGAAGTCAGCAACAGGATCAGGAGAGCATTTGGACAGAACGAAGACCTGCTCTCAATCGTGAAAAGCAGAAAGCTGAAGTGGTATGGTCACGTGTCAAGAGGCAGTGGGCTGGCCAAGACCATCCTGCAAGGTATCGCACCAGGTGAGAGAAGGAAAGGCAGGCAGAGAAAGAGGTGGGAAGACAACATCAAAGCGTGGACAGGCTTGACCTTTGCTGACTCACAGCGAGCCACAGAGGATAGAGATCGATGGAGGAAGATTGTCCGAAAGTCATCAGTGGTGCCTCAACAACCCATCTCAGGGTTAAGAGACTGAACTGAACTGAACTGAACTTTATTTGCGTAGGCCAGCGCCCCGTCACAAGTGTGCAGACGTAATAGAATGTCAACTTATTTACATACCGATTTTCTCACTTCGTATTATAAATGCATAATATATTTATTTTGCCACATTCCTAGTCATCATTACATTCCTGCCATCAATTAGGTAGCCCAAGTCTCCTATACTTCACTGTTCTCCTCAATGCTGAGAAAATGTCCACCAAATAGGAACCAACGATCGTTCATTGTGAAGGATTGCCTCCATTCACACAAAAAACTACTCGTGTTTTAAAATTAAAAAGAAATCAGAAATTTTCAAATACATTAAACCAAATTTCGATCAGTGTTGGTGAAAACGGAAGTAATTTCAATGACGAAACTACAAATATGTTAGTTGATGTTACATGACTTCAGTTTGTTCCCTCGGGGGAAAAAAGGCCAGATTGAATGTTTCATATGGGCATGGCACTAACACTCTTCAGTCGTCACTTGTCTGGAACAAGAACTCACTCAGGAAGTCGCAGCTAAGGGGGGTGGGGTTGTGGGGGTGGTTGGGGGTGGGGTTGGGGGTGGGTGGTTGGGTAGGTGGAGCACCAACCACCCGAAGTTTTTCATTGATTACCAAAAGGCGTGTGCTGCCATGTGTTTTAGGACCGAAACACTTGTTGATGAGGCTCTTCCTCTGAAGACCGTCTGTCGCCTCTTTTCTTGCCACTGTTTTAAATGGAAAACGACGTACGTGCATGCAAACGTTTGCGCAGCGCTCCACATTGTCTCGCGGCGAGGGGGAAAGTTCCCATCCTGTTGATTGGGGGTTAGAAATGACCCACCACATCTCTCTACGCGATTTGTAAAGGGTGAATTACTTGAGAAATATTGACTTCATTTGCTATTGCTCTGACTCCAATGATTTCGTGATCGATGGTCACGAACAATGGCTGATCGGCCTTGACGTAAAACTTCACGTATTCATTTATTCATTCATTCATTCATTCACTGGGTGGGAGTTGATTTCCAAATGGATGTGGATCTCATTCGACGTGCATTTTCAGGCTGTCACTTTCTCTGCCTGTGGATCTGTACTCAAGTCTGCGTTTGTGTTTTAATGTCCGTGTGTTAATTCGTGTGTTTACGATTTTGTTTGGATTTTGCCTGCGGATTTTATTCTGTTTCTATCTGTGTTTCTATGTGCCTGCCTGCCCGCCCGCTATATACTATATACTATAGACCTAATATACATGGACATGTTAGATATAACAAAATCCACAAAAATCACACATAAATACATACACAAATGTGCACATGCGCAGACTAACACGCGCACTTGCATACATACACGCACGCACAAGCACACACACACACACACACACACACACACACACAGACACATGCAAACACAGAAACACACATATATAGAAACAAACACAGGCATTTACACTCGCACAATAGCACGCATGCACGCACACGCACACGCACACACACACGCACGCACGCACACACACATTCACATGCGCACTCGCGAGCGCGCGCACACTCGCACGCACATGCACATATACATACTCATTCTCACACACACACACACACACAAACACACACACACACATACACGCACACACCGACACTCTCTCTTCCCCCCCCCCCCCCTCTCTCTCTCTCCCTTTCTCTGTCTCTGTCTGTCTCTCTTTCACTCTCCTGCTCTCTCTCTCTCTCTCTCTCTCTCTCTCTCTCTCTCTCTCTCTCGCTCGCTCTCTCTAAAAAAAACTTATAGACGTACTCTCACATACGTACACACCTGCGCGCACGTGACATTCAACATACCTGCATACATTATTATTGAGAGGCTGTTCAAGTCAAAACAGAAAGTCATAATATAGCCGTTTAAGTGTAAGTCACCTGGATTGAAAACTACTACGATGCTCACATTTAAACTGTACATCATAGGCACGGTTTTTAGGACTCAGATGTGCTAACTAAAACCATGCAAAAGGCGTTTGCCTCTTTTCAAAAGTCGCTGTAATCATATGCAACACCCAATCAGTAAAGTGTAAGCGGTTTGAGACCCAGACAAAGGGTGTAAGTCGCTATAAAAAAACCACACCTTTACCTTTTTTTAAATCAGATCTTGAAATTTAAAACGTTTCCCAAACCAGACCCTGCCTGCTTTTTCGCCCCGGTTTTAATACCGTCTCCTGTATGATTACAGCGATCAAATAATAGACAAAGAGACCGGAAACGCCTTTTGGATTGCCTTCGCTAGCATATCTAAGTCCGAGGAAACCCACCTCATGTTTTCACACATCCCCCATCCTCCTTCAGCGGTCACTTTTGCCAAATGACACCCTATACCCGCTGTGGCATGCCATTTCTAACCTATTACTTACTTATCAACAACTGCAAACACAAAAACGATGGAGTAAGAAAATCGATCCGCCCGTATGGCGTGATTGCGGTATTGTCGAAGAGATCTGCTGGTGAATATTCTCTTCCAAGATACACACTATTGTGGGTTGGTCGTTGCGGCATTGATTTAGTGTTCTTGCCTTATTAATATCAATTCCACATCAAGGCATCCGGGTCTTGGCCCTGGATCAATACATCCCCTCAGTTAGGCGTACCACACTCTGTCAGAAGGCAGCCAGACGAAAGCTGTGTCGCAGACGCCGAGTGCGTTGTATCTCTCGTCGCCGCATCTTAACTCTCCACGTTCGATCGCTGGTACAAGTCTCAGACTCCTACGATTCTCCAAGCTCGTCGGTTCGAAAAACATGACGTCTCGGTGCCAATTTGTTGCTAGAATCCTCGCAGACGTCCTACCTCGTCTATCTCGCTGTCTGCCCCCGACAGTAGGCACGGGCGGAGTAAATTGCCTTCCCTCAGCCATGAGCGAGCTTGAAGCAATATCCTGGTGGCGGTCTCCACACGCACCTGTTCTCCAGCTCTCTGCCTTTGCCCGGGGTACTTCCGGCAAAGACCATCGTTACTGCAGATGGACACGAGAAGAGAGTTTTGTTTGCTGTCGAATCTCACTCGACAGCGTTGAGAGACGAGTCGTTTCTCTGAGAAAGTTGAGTTTGCTCTGATTATTGGTCTTGGAGACCATACATCTTCAAGGAATTTTAGCTCACGTGTACATAGATACGGATTAAATGGTTCTGTTTCATTTCCACCAGTTCCGAGGTTATTAAATATTAATTACATCTTCAACATTAGTCCAAGTTTGACCTCACTTCATAAGACACTCCTTGTCGTTTCCGATAAAAACGTACATACTTACTCGCCGATAAACGTGGACTTTGGTCTCCTCTCACCATCTATCTACTTATTGAAACGTTTGTCTTTCAATGACCGAATTAATTAATCAATGAAATAATAAAGTAAGTAAATGAGATCGCAGTGTCTCTGCCTTTGCGGGATATCTAACGCCATATTTAAGAGCTGATTAGAAAAAGAGCCCAATTCTCGACTTCCTTATTGATATACATTTAACGAAATGCGTATGAAGACGCTGTGGGTCAAATCTTACCCCAACCTGCAGGGGTAATTGTCCTTCAAATGACAGCGATTCAGCTATGGCCATATCAACAAGACATTCATGAACGACATGGACTTTTTTTTAAATAGCGTCCTTACTGTCAAAGATAACGAGAGAAGAAATAACTGAGTGATGACAACTTAAACCTCACCTCGTGACATTTGCTCAATAAAATCTTTGATGGATGTCCCATTCGAAGACTACAAAAGCGACATCACCAGTGAAAAGTCATTGACTGAAAGTGTGAGAATTTATTACCGCACAGGGATGGAGTAGACGTCTACAATTTTTTTATGACGTGAATAAGTGTCGTACAGTTCTTGATTCTTTCAGGGATTCTATGACATGACATGTCATCATAATTATTCAATGTAAAGGTAACGGTGCTATTTTTATATTGTGACTTTTTCACTCATCAATGGATGGTCGAACCGCACACATTTACCCCCCGCTCAACGGGCTACCTCTTTGTATCATTTCGACAGCATCTCACATTCTTGGGAGCATGCAACCAGGCTGCGGATAAACGCGCCAAAGTTATCTCTCACAATCTTCCAACTCAGCCCTCACAGGTACCCGTTTTACTCTTGGGTGGGGAGAAGCAATGGGAGTTAAGCACCTTGCTCAAGGATGCAACTCGGGAATCCGCGCTGCTTCGAACGCCGCACCCGCTAGCCGCAAGCGACCTCAGGTCAAGCGCGCTGACACTCGGCCACGGACAACGCTAAGCTCCTCCTCCAGTTACCGACATCAGTCTGCTTTGTTATGATTACATTAAGGTGAATCATTTTCGTACCTACTGAACGAATTTAGATAACGAGTAAGGTGGGAATGTATCAACACATGCTTAACAATGTTTTGATGCATGTGCTGTGCTTTGACACCATGGAGACATGAATCACTTTTACTTTGAATAGAAAAAGTCCACTTTAGTCTTTTTCATTATAGCAACTTAACTCGACACAACGACACTGTTCTGAATAAGCTATATATCTGAATAGCAATTAATCGGTAGGCTCAGGTTTACTTGAATATCATGATAGCAACTGCTTAGTATTAATTATTAACTTTGCCTGAATAGCGAAAGCCTACCTGCATCTATAGAATTCAAGCAACGTAATCTCGATACGGACAGTAGGGGGAAATCGGTAAATACGGTACAATCCGCTAATATGGCACACAATGATATCAGCTTACAGGGAAACAATCTAAGCTGTAAACGGAAGAGGATTTAACGTTTTCATCTGTCATGACGCATGCAAGATGGCTCAAGCCAGACATGCGCAGAAACCGTAAGCAACTTTTAATTTGGGCTGTTCTGATTGTAATTTTGATAACTGAGACAATGGTCAGCTGCTGTCTCAATCAAGTAAGTGAGAACTTTAACTGTTATGCTAGAACTAGCTGTGTGTTCTGCGCATATTTTGCTCGGTACAGTGATGATATATTCAAACGAACTTTAACAGCAGATCATTTGTTGTTGTATTTTTCTGTTGCGGGTTATGTGGAACACGAAATGAAGAGTAAAATGGAGCACTGTTCCAGATTACCCGACAATGTGCCATGATGAACGCAAATGAAGAAACAAATATTTTTTTTAATTAGTCAGTGTTTGCTTCTTCCCAGTAATCTCTCTCTTTCTCTCTCTCTCTCTCTCTTTCTCTCTCTCTCTCTCTCTCTCTCTCTCTCTCTCTCTGTGTCTCTCTCTCTCTCTGTCTCTCTCTCTCTCTCTCTCTCTCTCTCTCTCTCTGTGTGTAAATGTATATCTCCTATGCGCTATACTGTTTTCCCCTCCTGAAGTGCATGGATGATATCAAACATGTATCCGTGCCTTATTTGATGTTAGGAACGGTGGCATGAGCCTGCGTCGTTTCACGTTGCATCTGCGTACCGGTCGCCATGCTGGAAAGACGTGTTGATGAATACGAAATGGACAGCACGAGGCATATTGGCAAAATTGTGAACCACATGTTTTGTGCTGAAAATATGTTTTGCATTCACCAAGGTCATGTTGATGCCACTGGCATACGACCTCGCCGAGAAAAATGGTATCTCATGTGTGTGTAACAGAGCCAGCGACGTGTTGTTCCTTAGGCGTCACCCTGAAATATTCTTGCGTCACCCTGAAGCAACCTCAATGGCTAGAGGCAAGAATTCAACAGGCAGAGCATTAGACAATTTTTCGATCTCCTGGAAAGCATCATTGAGGAACACGGACTGAATTGCACAACAACTTCTAACACGGACGAGACGGTCATTTAAACTGGCCAATAGAAACCCCAAAAGTCCTGGCCCCAAAAGGAAAACATTAGATGGGTTCCATGACGAGCGGAAAAAAAGAGATTACAACGACGGTCGTCTGCAGGACCAGTGCAGCAGGTCACTTTGTACCCCCACTAATGCTCTTCAAGAGGAAACGGAAATCCTCAGAATTAGGGACGGTGCTCCAGCTGGCAGCCTTGTCGAGGGTGATGGCTCGGGATGGACGTTCCTTGTCTGGCTGCGCCACGTCATCGCTACAGTCAAATCAACACAGGCAAACGAGGTCCTTCTCGTGATGGATGAACACACCTCTTACGCAAGATGCTTGAAGGCAGTCAGCCTGGCCAGAGAGGCTAGGGTCTTCACGCTCTTGCTGTCTCCGCACAATACATATCGGCTCCAGCAGCTTGACATGTCCTTTTTTAAACCACTGCAATTTTTTGAAACTCAGACTCAAGGGGGATGGCAGAAAAAAACACTATGGAAGAGTCATAACTGCTTGGCAGAATCCACAGCTGTTCAGTGCCGCATACATGCAGCAGCAACGATGACCATTGCAGTGATTTAATTTGCAAAGCGTGGGGTATGACCCTGCAACAGGGGCGTCTTCACTGTTGCAGATTTCATTGCGGCAGACCAGCATGACATGTTATTCATCACAACGAGAGCAGCCTTTACCTCCACCTAGGCCTACTTCAAGGGGAAACCAGCAGCTACGCTTTTCATCGAAAGATCCACTGCCGCAATGGTCGGTTATGGCAACCAATCCTCATGGCAGGTGCTATTTCAATAGTGTTGTCATTGCAGAAAATCCTGACCTACAAAAGTCACCCAGAGATCGGAATGGCATCTGCTTTGACGCAATCCTGAAACTGCTGGAAGTCAGTTAGGCAGACATGCTGAGAGCTCAGACTATTCAGTACACGAAATAGCACATCACCCAATTTCAGGCGATTGTAGTTGCCTGCAACAACGACATGTCTACTGGAAAACAGTTTACATCTTTGCAAGAAAGGATTAAAGAAACGTATAACCCAGTGCCACATGTTGGGCACTTTCATAGTTCTGCTGCAAATGAAGTGCTGAACAAGAACTTCTACATGGTTCATGCAGATGATGGCCATGCGGTGAAGTACAAATAGGACCTTGCAGTTGCTCCAGTCAAGCTCTTTCACACTGCACATTTGTACAACTCTGGACACTACGACTGCCTCATGCCACAGTCGGTGCCCCCAGGGCAGCATCACGAGGGCCGATTTGTGCACGTGTGTGAACTCTCCCCCCTGTCTTTTTCTGTCCAGTCGCACGGAACAAAGATAAATGGGTGGAAAGCTATAGACATATCTTTCTGTTCAAAAGCGTGCTCACCCTGTTCACTTCAATGTACCTGACCACAGGAAGAGAAGACCGACCTCCCAAAAAACGCAACAGACAAGGGAGCATGGTACCGCTTGATGTGCGGGGACACCACCATAGAAGACATGATTCAGTGCCAGATCTGCGAGCTGTGGGCCCATGAAGATTGTGCCGGCACCAGAGAGACCTCAACCGCTTTCTACTGTGGCAAGTGTCTGACTAAGTGATGTTCTGTGTTTTTGACTTTTGATGAGATTGTTTCTTCTTTTCATGTTGACAAGGGTTATCTATTTTGTTAAGCTTAAGTGTGTATGTTGGCTCAATTCTTTTCGAGTTATGTTGTTCCAAGTTTAACAATATAGTGTTCTATTGGCTTGAATGCTATTAGTAAATGTTTAAGTCTCACGACAGGACATTCTTTAATTGTTGTTCTAAATAT